>JAQZBX010016445.1:17613-36480 GCA_029593785.1 Cabassous unicinctus | reverse complement strand
ATCCCCAGGACCTCCTGGTAAAAAAAAAAAAAAGGTATAAGGGATTCTCATATATGCCACCCCTCCCCTCCCACATCTTCCCCTATTAATAACACCTTACATTTATGTGGTACATTTGTTACAATTGATGAATAAATACTGAAGCATTGCTACTAACCAAGGTTTATAGTTTAAATTGTGATTTACATATAATTCCAATGCCCTAAAAATGCCCTATGTTCCACCTTTTATTCCCTCCCCATCTCCTCAGAACCTCTGGTAGCCACAATCTTTATAACAATGTTATATGTTCTTCTGTTACTACAATATTAATGAGTTTACTTAGTCCATGGTTGCATTCTCTCCTTATGTTTGTTCATTCCTCAATCTTGAGAATTTTGAGATAGTGATGCCTACTCTGCCTCAGATTGAGATGAGGCTTAGATCTTATGGGGCAGATAGAAAGAACTGTTTCACTTGCAGTTGTAGATACTCTGTTTTTTTGGGATGGGGGTTGTCCATCATCATTATTTTGTTAGTTGTCCTGGGCGAGTCCAATGATCTGGAGAATAGGTGTTGGCCACAACTCTTCTGAGATTCAGGGTTCAACCCGCATATGAAAAGACTGAAGATTTAAGTCTCTGAGACATATAATTAAAGGGTATCGTGCTAATCATAGGCTCAAATAAAAGGGGTAGAAGAATCATATAAGACTGCTAGTTTTAAGAGGGTTCCAGATCAAGAAAGGACTCTGCAAAAGTACTCTGCTACAGCATAAGCAGCCCTGTCACTTGGGACATATCATCTGGCAGATGCCATGACACTTGGGGTATCTGTGTATAAAAGGATGCTGTGGTGGCTTTGGCAAACACCAATAAAAGAGTTTTGGAGCAAGGCCATACTATCTGCAGCAGAAAATTATATACCATTAAAAAAAACAGCTCCTGGCTGAGGCAAATCATCCAACCATTGGACATCAAGTGACCATGCAGCCAGAAGTGCCCATTATGAGCTGGTACTATCAGACCCACCAAGTCATAAGGCCAGGTGGGCCCAGCAACCACCCATTATAAGATGGAAGTGATACATCCAAGATTGGAGTTGAGCAGGTCCAGAAGGCACAAGTGAGCTGAAGAAACAGGCAATTCAGATGCCTGTGTGACCCAACACACACACCTTACCCTCACTTATTCCATAATCTTATGTGTGTATGGGTGATTATTTGTATACAGCAGACAGAGGGGGAAATAATCTGAGCTTAGTTTATGGATAGGCTGGTGCAAACTGAGAAGAACTGCTGCCATACTATTTCCCTACTCAGGAATAGTCTTAAAAGACACCTATAAAAAAGGGAAACCTCCCAATTGGCAGAGTTTTGGGACATGTATCTAAGCATCCTCTATAAATGGATAGAGAAATGGCCCAATGTTAGGATATATATGGACTTACACAGTGGTAAATTCCCTAGCTACTTGGTCAGGGGCCTGAAAGGAGCACAAGTGGAAAACTGGGAAAGGTAGTTGGGAAAAGGGGCATGTGAATGGACTTGTAAGAGTGGGCATAAGATTAAAAAATCTTTGCCTCACATATTGATGCTCGCTAGAAAGCATCCAGCAAGGAAGAAGCACTAAACTACCAAGTGGATGGAATGGATCAGTCAATTGACTTTATTTAGCCTCTGTCCTTGGGCCCAGTGTATGGGCTCATGAATGAAGTACCACGGCAGCAGAATTGAAGGCTGTGAATGGGCCTAATGGCTCAGGCTCCTTTTCACCAAGGATGGTTCACTTGCAGCTAACTGAGCACTGAGCCCCTGATACCATCCCTTGAGAAGAACAACCAGCCCCATCGTGGCAAGTTCACTACATTGGGCCCCTCTACCTTGATTGGGGTCAGCATATTATCCGGATACAGGTTTGCCATTACTGTCTGCAGAGCTTCAGCCAACACCATTATCCAAAGACTCTTAAAGTGTTTGCTTTACCAAAGTGAAATCTTGCATAATATCACCCCAGTCAAAGGGCCCCACTTTATAGCAAAGGAGGTACATCAGTGGAAACATGACCATGGCACCCACTGTTCCTACTACATACACCACCATGCAGAAGCTGTCAACCTGACAGAGTGCGGGATGGCCTCTTTTTTAAAAAAAAATTTAAACTTTTTATTTTGAAATATTTTCAAATGTACAGGACAGGTACTTAAATAATACAAACCCCATACAGAGAACTCCAACATACCCTTATTTCCCCTGAATCACCAATTTTAATATTTTGCCACATTTGCCATATAACCCATGTAATAGCTCTGCTAGTCACAAACAGCATGATGTGTTCTCACCATTTCCATTATTTCCAGAGATTTACAAACAACTTTTAAACCAATTCTGCACAGATTAACCATCAGCTTTCCATTCTCTACCTTCATTCTATTTTTCTGGTGACCTATATTCTAATTATTAATTCCATGAATTTACATAATATATTTAGTTCATAATAGTGCAATCATGCAGTATTTGTCCTTTTATGTCTGGCTTGCTTCACTTAACATAATGTCCTCCAGGTTCATCCATGTTATCATATGCTTCACGACTTCATTTATTTTCACTGCTGCATAATATTCCATCTTATGTATACACCACAATTTATTTATCCATTCATCAGTTGATGGACACCTGGGTTGTTTGGCTATCATGAATAATGCTGCTATGAACATTGGTGTGCAGATGTCTATATGTGTCACTGCTCTCAGTTCTTCTGGGTATATACCTAGCAATGGTATTGCTGGGTCACATGGCAAGTCTAATTTCAACTTCCTTAGGAACTTCCAAACAGTCCTCCACAGTGGCTGTACCATTCTACAGTCCCACCAACAGTAAATAAGCATTCCTATCTCTCCATATCCTCTCCAACATTTACAGTTTTCCAAATTTTTAATAGCAGCCAGTCTAATAAGTGTGAAATGATATCTCATTGTAGTTTTGATTTGCATTTCCCTAATTGCTAGTGATGTTGAACCTTTTTTTTATGTGTTTCTTTGCCATTTGTATTTCTTCTTTGGACAATTGTCTTTTGCCCATTTTTTAGTCAGGTTGTTTTTTTATTGTTGAGTTGTACGATCTCTTTATATATCACAGCTATTAAACCTTTATTGTAGGTGTGATAGTCAAATATTTTCTCCCATTGAGTCTACTGTCTTTTCACCCTTTTGAAAAAGTCCTTTGAGGTGCAAAAGTGTTGAATTTTGAGGAGGACCCATTTATCTATTTTTTCTTTTGTTGCTTATGCTTTGGGTGTAAGGTTTAAGAAACTACCGCCTACCACAAGATCTTGAAGATGTTTTCCTACATTTTCTTCTAGAGTTGATTTTATATTCAGGTTCTCGATCCATTTTGAGTTAATTTTTTGTATAATGTGAGATAGCTGTCCTTTCTTTTGGATATGGCTATCCAGTTCTCCCAGCACTATTTGTTGAATAGACTGCTCTGGCCTAGCTGGGTGGGCTTAACAGCCTTGTCAGAAATCACTTGACTATAGATGTGAAGGTCTATTTCTGAGTTCTTGATTTGGTTCCACAGGTCAAACTGTCTGTCTTTATGCCAGCACAGTGCTGTTTTTTTTTTAAATTTTTTTTTATTTTTACCACTGTAGCTAAGTAATATGCTTTAAAGTCAGGAAGTGAGAGGCCTCCAACTTTGTTCTTCTTTTTTAAAGACATTTTTTAAAGACATTTTCACCTTTGTTTTTTCCTTTCAGGCAGCAGCATTCCCTTTAGTATTGTAATTCTGGTCTTTTGGGTATAACATATTCTATTAGTTTTTGTTTGTGAAGACTTTGAACTCACCTTCGTTTTGAAGCACAGCTTTGCCAGATACAGAATTCTTGGCTGGCAGTTTTTCTCTTTCAGTACCTTAAATACATCATACCATTTTCTTCTTTCCTCCATGGTTTCTGATGAGAGGTTGGCTCTTAATCTTATTGAGGTTTCCTTGTATGTGATGCTTTACTTTTCTCTTGTTGCTTTCAGAATCTTCTCTCTCTCTGATATTTGTCATTCTGAATAGTAGGTGTCTCAGGGTAGGTCTATTTGGATTTATTCTGTTTGGAGTACATTGTCCTTGGATAGTGATATTTATGTTTTTCATAAGGGTTGGGAAGTTTTTGGACATTATTTCCTCAGATATCCTTTCTGCCCCTTTTCCATTCTCTTCTCCTTCTGGGATACAAATAATGCATATGTCTGTGCATTTCACATTGTCATTCAATTCCCTGAGACCCTGTTCCATTTTTTCCATTCTCTTCTCTTTCTGTTCTCCTGTCTTGTCCAAATTCAGATGTTCTGCCTTCAAAATCATTGATTCTGTTTTTGAGCAATTCATTATTATTATTTTTTTGATGTACCAGGGGTGGACATTGAACCCAGGACCTCATAAGTGGGAAGCCTGGTACTCAACCACTGAGTCAAATTGGCTCCCCTGAGTTGGTTTTTTCATTAGTTTGCTTGTTTTTTTTAAAGGAGACACCGGCAACTGAACCTGGGACCTCCCATGTGGGAAGCAGGTGCTCAATGTTTGAACCACATCTGCTCCCAAAATCCTACTGCTTTTAAGTAGCTTTTATTTGATTTCACATCAGCTCTGTTACTGCTCTCCTTTACCTGTTTTCTGGAACTTTGAGAAAGATGTTTTTTTTTCGTTTTTGCTGGTTGCTCAAAGCTTCTGTAGGGAGAAACAGCCCTGAAATGTCTCACTCTGCCATCTAGATTGGGACATCTGGGATGGCTTCTTAGAGGACAGGGCATCTTGTAACATTGGGTGCTATCCTTCAGAACACATTATACTCCTTAAATCAATGGCCACTAAATGGTTCTATGTCTCCAATAAGTAGAATATGGGTCCAGGACCAAGGGTTGAAAACAGGCTTAAATCAGTTCCAGTGATCTTCTTGAGGAATTTGTGCTTCCCATCCCTGCAACTGTGGGTCTAGGGTTCCTGACCCCTAGAGATGAGAAAGTAAGAGTCCCATCAAACTTAAAGCTACAGCTCCCATCTGGTCACCTTGGGTTCTTCATGCTAGTAAATTGGTTGGAAAATAAAGGAGTCTACCATCCCATCTGGGGTAATTTTCCCTGATCCTCATGGGAGGGAGGGCTATTGCCACATGTTGAGGGCACGGAGGAATATATTTGATATTCAGGTCATCCACTGGGTCATCTCTTGGTATGCCCATGCCCAGAATTAACTGTAAATGGGCAAGTATATCAACCACAGCCTGATAAGGGCATGGTAACCAGGACCTGAGACCATTCAGGCAACCAGAAGTGCCAGTCTAGGATGAAGTGACTCTAGAATGTGTGGTAGAGGAGGGAGATGATGAATATCAGTTATAGCTTTGGTTTCAACTGCATAAATAGGGGCTATGGTTTGTCCCACTATCCCATTTTATTTTGTACACATCCCCAGGAATCGTGACAATATTCAGTACTCAGAAGAAGCTCTACTTAGATGGAGTAAATTTAGAGTGAAAAGCAAAAGTGCATCAGAGAGGTATAAGGGATAAGCTCTAACAGATGCCATGGTGCCTGCCCAGATTGACTTTACTGGGCCACAAATTCATCTCCCAGCTCTGTGAATGTTGGCTGCTAATAGCAGTATTCTTTCTTTTGCACCTGAATTTATTTTATTCAACATTATGATTGTTAGATTCTTCCGTATGGTAGTATGTAGCCATAATGTAGTTCATTGCTTTTTATTGCTATATAGTATTCAGTTGTATGGTCACAATATACTTTACTTATCCTTCTGTTGTCAGACTTTTTAATTGTTTTCAGTTTTTCACTATTACAAATAGTAACATTATGCTTATTATTTTACCTGTCTTTCAATCTACACATATGCATTTCCATTGGGTTTTCTACCTAGAAATGAAATTATTGGATCATAGGATATACATGTACTATATTAAACAATATTAAACAGTTTTCCAAAGAGGCTTGTGTCCTGTTAGGAACTATTTCCCAACTCCATTGATGTGGAGATATAACCCTATATTATTTTCTAAAAGCTTTATTATTTTACCTTTAGATTAATATTCAACTTGGAATTGATTTTTGTATATGCTGTGTCAGGGGTCAAGATTAATTTTCTCCACATGGAAATCAACCAACCCAGCACCATTTATTTAAAAGATGTTCCTTTCCTCACTGTTTTGCAATACCGCCTTTGTCATCCAATGTTATATTTCATTTTGTTTTTCTCACAAAAGAGCTTTGGTTCCAAGCAAGTAATTGGACACTTATTTGGTTGAACCTCTTGTGATTCTGATATTATCCCCATTTTACTCTGAAGAAACTGAGGCTTGGAGAAGTTAATTTAGTGAACAGTTTCTTCTGTACAATTACTCACCTTATTAATGCCTTATACAAAATAGAAGTTATCTTATTTCATTAGTTTTTTTTCCACATTTTTGCAGGTGGTCCAGGTCTGCTAAAGCACTTCTGTCATCTTCATCACGAGATGTGTCCAAGATGGCTGTTTCAACTCTCACCACCATGTCTTCATTGCAACCCAGTGGACAGAGTGGGAGGGCTTAGAAGTACATGCCCCTATTTTTGTTTTTTTTTTTTTAACCTGGAAATTGGACACTTTGCTTGCACTTTCATTCTATTGGCCAAAATCTGGTTATATGGACACACGCACATCCAAGGGAGGCTGAGAAATGGAGTCTTTGCTTTAGGTGGCCTTCTGCCTAGCTGGAATTTGGGGTCTTGATTACTAAAGAATAAAAGGGGAACTGCTAGCCACAGTCATGTACTTGGCTTGCAGCACGGCTGGGATTCAGACAAAGGCCTGTTTAACTCCATGCTGAAGTGCACAGCCCTTGACAGCTAGCAGAGCCTCAACAGTTTGCCTTTTGAAAAACTTCTTGGAGTACGTTCCTCTCAGAATTTAATTCCTAGATGTTTCTTCAGTCATGTATATGTATTTCCTTTTATTAGAAAATACAATCAATTCAATGTTTTTGGTTATTTTTGACATAAGAAACCTGAGCTAAATTAGACTTTTGCCACTGCTAGTGGAAAAGCTTCCACAGCCTCTGTTAATCCTTTCTCTCTTGACTTCCCTTGAGTCTCCCTCCCTCCTTCCCATCCTTTCTCTCTTCTTTCTCTGGCTTTCCTGCCCACCTCACCACCTCTATCTCTCTGTCCACCTTTCTCTCTTCTATCTTCAAAAGTTATGGTGCCCTGGAGGTTCCTTTCCTTAACCCTACTGCCCAGCTGGTTTCCACATTTTGATGAGAAGGAACGAGACAAGGGAGGGGGAAGTGGAAAGGATGAGGACAGGTGGTGAGTCACAAGTGCCTCTCACTTTTTCATTCTTTTTTTTTTTTAACTTTTATTATTAGTTTTTATTACACAAGTAATACATGTTTATTGTAGAAAAATTAGAAAACACAGGAAAGCATAAAGAAAAAATAATCACCCATAATCCCGCTACCCATAGATAACTACTATTAACATTTTAGTGTATGTCTTTCTAGCTTTCTTATGCATATATATACATACATAGATATATTTTTTATATATTTTTCTTTTTGTACAAATATTGTATCATACTATACATACCATTTTATAACATGTGTTTCCATTTAATATATATTGTGAACATTGTTGTTTATTCCCTGAAAAAATTATACAGATACTACATGCTCACTGTGGAAAAATTAGAAATTACAGATATGCAAAAAGAAAATATAATTGCTCCAAATCTCACTTCCCATATATAAATGCTGTTGATATTTTGGCAATTATCCTTTCAGACTCTTTAATGCACACAGATATACATACATTTTTAAAATGGGATCACACTGTAGATATTCTTTTTAGTTTTCTTTTTTTCCATTTAATGATATAGCTTGTACATTTCAATAAACACACATATGGTGATTATTCTTAGTTGGTGTGTGATATTCCATTGAAAGGATGTTTGACCAATCCTATAATGTAGGTGATTTACATTTTTTCCACTTCTCCAGATAATGTAATATAAATAACCTTTCTTGCATATGTTTTTTTGAATAAATGAGTGAATCTCAACTTATTTTTTTCTGACCTTTTTTAAAGGAGAATCCCTACAGTGGAATTACTGGCTATGCATATTATTAAGGCTTTTGAAAAAATATGTTGCCAAAATATTTTCCAGAAAGCTAGAATCAATTTACACTCTCGCTGATTCTGTAAGGGAATGTTCATTTTCTTAATCTCTTGCCATCCCTGGGAATTTAAATTCTTCATACTCTCTGACTTATCATGTTACTTTGTGTTTTTGATTAATAGCTTGTTCAAATATTTTTCATATTTTTTATTAGTGTATTGTTTTATCTTATTGTGCATTGCCAGTTTGTATCCTTGGCTCGGTTTTTTACTGGAAAGCTTTACTCTTTTTGAGTTATAAGATGTCACTTATTCATGCATTCATTATTCACTCATTCAGTAAACACATTTTCAGTATTTCCTCTGGGTCTTGCACTGTGTTAGGTGTTGGGGATACAATGTTAAGAAAACAGATAAGGCAGCTGCCTTCTTGAACTTCCAGTGTAGAAGGGAAGGACAATTAAACATGCAATAATGAAAAAAGTACAATAGGAAAGGAAAGAATGAAATGGGAATACGTGCTTGGGAAGGTGGTGGTGCTTAAGCCCTTGACATATTAAGGTCTATCCTTTTTGTCACATATATTGCAAATATTGTTTTATCTTAATTTGTTTTTTTTTCCACGTAGAAGTTCTGCAGTTTTAAATCGCTCAAATCTGTCTTTTCCTTTGTGGTTCCTTCCTTTGATGTCATGCTTAGAAAGACTTTCCACACTAAACATATAAAATTACATGAAAATTTAGCCACGTTGCCAGTTAAGTTTTTTTTTTTGACATTTATTCATGTGTTTTAACACACACCTTTACTTCAACTAGAATTTATTTTGATGAACGTTGTAAGGCATGAATCTAATATTTCTCCCCTCAAATAGTTAACCAGTTATCCCAATATAACTTAATTAACAATCCAACCTTTACTCACAGATGTCATCTTTATGCTGTACTCAATTTTATGTCCTTGGGTTTATCTCTGAAGTTTATTCATGATTTGCTCGTTTTAAATTTTTTTATTTTTAAAGAAGTGTGAGATTACATAAATGTTACATAAAAAATATAGGGGATTCCCATATGCCCCACCGTCTCCCCCTCACACTTTCCCACATTAGCAACAACCTTCGTTAGTGTGGTTACATTTGTTACAATTGATAAACACATATTTGATTTGTCCAATAGTAGCACTGATTTTTCTCACCCTACTTACAAAACCTGAAATGTTGAACATTTTGTATTGGGTGAAGTTCTAGGACACAAAGAAATGTTAGGCATTGCTTAGGTATGGAAGTGTGGGGTGGGAAGTTAAATTGGAAAATATCCTTAGTCCTTTAAACTTTGAGATTTGGAGTCTGAAATTCCACGTGAGATCATAGTTATTTTGGCCCATTTGTTTGTTGTCTAAAATAAATTAGATGCTTTTATGCCCTTTGATAAATTTATATTTTTCCTCTTTCACTCTGAAGTTCAGCTTTCAGCAGGTGGCGATATTGTTAAACAGTGAGTGGCCCAACTGATTTTACAGGAGCACGGAAGAACAAAATGGTTCAGAAGGAGTTTAGAATTTCCCCAAGAGCTTTAATTCAGTAGAGGAATCATCAGAGCTGTGCTACTTCTAAAGCGTTCTTTATATCCCTGGACAAGGGCAAAGCCAGAAGTTTGCAGTGAGTCTCTTCCTAGATGCATGCAAAGTATTAGTGGACAGGTTTTTTTAAAGCAACACCTTGGCTTTGGGCATTTGTTTAAATATCTAGGTCAAAAGTGCCCTTGGACCCAGCTACTGACTGATTTAAAACCTGGAAATGTGGGGTTTTCCACAAATAACATGTATTGCCTTTATAATCTAAAAAGAAAATCAACAGACACTATTACAACTATGGTGGTAAAATTGATGAGGGTGTGCCACAAAAGGTTTACAACCCTTTTCTGTTTCAAGCATGTGGGTCCATACAATGAAATAACATTCCTATAGGCTTGGGGTTCACTGTTCTGTCCCCACCCCAGAGATCTCCTCAGTGTTATTGCTCATCTGAAGCAAATTACCAGCAAAAGTCAGAAAGCAGAACTCTCTCTCATGGAGTCACACCTGAGAAAGTCTTTTGGTAGGTGAGAGGAGGGTAGGGTCAGCTCCTAAGGAGCTGTGTTGGCATGTCTAACGGAGATGGTGAATTACATCTTGCGACCAGGAACCAGTGTAAGCTATTGGGAGTTTGGGCACTAAATTTAATTTTAGAACTTGCAACTGAAAGAAGATCTAGAAATCTTGGAGTGTGCCCATGGGAAGGCTGAGAAACAGGCACTATGAATAAATGGTAAGGTGGCAGAATGTATTTTTGGTAGATATGGAAAGCCTGACTAAATAATCAGACAAATTTCCATCTGCGTGAATAGCTACTACAGCCCTCCCAGACATGGAGGTAAGACCTGAATTTAACAGTCTTCAGTCAGATGAAGGGCAGTTCATGGAAGGTAAGTGTTACTTTCCTACTGAGACTACAGTGAGATTGAGCACATAGTAACCACGCAGAAGTGAGTTAGGTCAGGCATTTAGAAGAACATGCTGAACACCAAGGTTGGGCTTATCAGCTGATAACTTTTCTTGCCTTAGTAGGAGCTATATTGAAGCTAAGGGTTCAATATAGTATAGTTGGTGGGAGAGAGCAGAGACGGGAGCTGAGAGCATGCCAGACTGAGTTACTCCGTAATTTGGATCTATGAACCTTAAGTGAAATAACTCAGTGTATGAAAAGAAGAAATGGGCTCATCTATATCAACCAGATTCAGGAAAAGATATTGAGCTTTAAACAAACCTGATACATGAAAATTAGGGAGATAAAGTCAGAAAATCTGAAAGTGGATACCTGCTTTATGAAGGGAGTATTTACCTTAGAAGCCTTTAAATAGTATAGTTCTACAATTGTTGTAAATACAAGTATTTAATTTAGAAAATTGTGATTTTCTCATATAATTTTTCAAGGGGAACTCTATGTGAAGCCAGGCATACCTAGAACCATGCATTAATTACAAGTTCATTGGAACAGAACACTGGACTCAAGAATAAGGCCAACAAGCAGCTGGTATGATCTAAATAGAGACCTGTGCAGCCTTTTGATATCTTTTCCAAACCTTTAATTCTTTCACTTTCAATCAAAAGAGTTCAAAGACAATTCCAAGTGTAATATTCACAATGCCAGATATTAGGTCAAATCATATGAAACTGCCATTTATATAAGTCAAAAACAGTCAAATGTCAGCAATTTCAAATGATTCAACCTAATACAATAAATATTCCAGTAGTTCATCTATACCACTTCTCAACTTCACTAAAGCTAAAAGTTTTACTATATTTGTTAGGTCAAAATATTGGTGACCATATAAATGCTTTATGCACACAAATATTGAGAAAGGATGGGGTTGGGGTTAAAGATGCATCTTGGATAAACCACTTATAGGCATCTAGCTCACCCTTCTATTGTATTAGATAACTGGAGACTTTAAGATTTTTCCAGATAATGGAAAACAAGAAAAGAAGTGCAAAGACCTGATATCTCAAACCATGGGAAATGGGCCAAAGGAAGAACAGGAAAAATATAACAAAATTTGTACCATGTTCTATGTTTAGTGGAGGAAGATCACAACAAAATTGTGAGCAGAAAAACAAAGTGTGTGGCTCCTCCTTTCTAAAATATAGTATTGCTTAATGTGTCCTGCTTTCAAGATTATATAAGCATAAGACAAGACACCAGGTATACATTGGAAACGTCCTATCTGCATAGTCATCTAAGATGAGATAAGCTTAACTAAAAAGAATTTATTAACAATGTAAAATGTTAAATAGTTTTATGATCTGAGCTAATTCCAGCATGCCCTATAAGATTTAACACTATGCTGATGTGCAAACACCATGCTTCAAATTTCAGTTAGAACAAAATGTGATAATATTCAATTTTACATGTGAGGGTAATAGTATATGCTACTACACCATTTCCTAACTGGATTACTTCATTCTCCAAGAAGCAGAAAAAGACACCATTGGATCAAAAGGAAGTTAGTTGCCCATACGCATTGTACGAAGGTATTAAGATTATTGTGTATTTACAAAATTTAAATATTTTTCATATATGGTTTTGGTTGCATTATAAATTAAGATATTTTTATGTTGAAGCTCTTAGATTTTGACAGAATGGAAGACTAAATGTGAATGAATGCAGAGAAAGTAATAGGTGAGGTGATATATGTTTTGTTATAATATTATTCCTAATTATATTGATAGATTGGATTTTTAAACATGGTTTTGCAATTTTAGATAGATTTCTATGTTTAAAGACTTTTTCATATATGATAAATTGTTAACATGAGATCAGCAAGAGCTAGAGAGATACTATTATACATGAAATAACATTCCTCTATATAATACATTTTAAAAAAACCTTTAAATAATTTAAAAATCATAATTCTTGCATCTGTCATGTGTTGTTTAGAGCAGACATGCACAATGTCAGCTTAAAAAAATCCTTTTAAAAACAGCCTGCTTTTTAAATCTGTTCTTTTTTTTCCTGATAGCAGCTGCTTTCAAATGTAAAATCATTTAAAAGGGCTTGGGGGATGGGGTGGGGTGGATAAAAGTAATAGGGAAGCATAGAAAATATAGTCAAAAAACAATAACTATGTGGTTCAGCTGTCTAGAGGTCCTCTGGTTTGTGATTTTTCAGGTCTTCCCAATGGTGGGTTTCCAGGAGGAACCGCCTAGCTTGAGACGAGACAACACAGCCCAAAGAACCTTCTCTTCCGTCTTCTAACCAGGGGGTAGGGAGTTAGATTCAGAAGGCTGCTGTCATCTGCGATGGAACAGAATGTACATGAGTGAGGTACAAACAAAACAACCTGCTTTTTAAAAAAGGAAGTGACTCTAAAAATCCACCATTCTTTGAATCAGAGTTTCTCAATCTCAGCACATTTTGAACCATGTAATTCTTTATTGTTGAGGTCTTTCCCAAGCATTGTAGGATGTTTAGCGGCATCCTTGGTCTTTACTCACTAGATGACAGTACCCCTTTCCCATCAGTTATGACAACCCAAAATGCCTATGGTAATGGCCAAATGTCCCCTGGGGGGTCAAAATCACCCACAGTTGAGAATCACTGCTTAGAATAAAATTGAAACTGTTTAGAGGTAGTCTTTCAGTTGAGAGAGGAAATATAACTTATTAGGAAGAGTCCATGCTTTCCAGTAAGACTGGCTTCTTTTCTAAACTTGTCTCTGCTATTTACTAGCTCTGTGACCTTGAGTGTGTTACTTAAACTTGGTAAGTTTCAGTTTCCCCATCTATAAAATAGGGTACAATCCTTAGGTGAGGATTAAATGAAAATATCTATGAAAGCATGTAGCTTGGTGTCTAGCATAGAGGAAGCACTCAGTAACTGTAGCTATTATTACTATTTTCCTTTACATAGGACCAATGTCAACATTCCATTCACCTACTTCATGTCTCAGGGAGAAGTTTCCCTGGCACTTTCTACAGAATTCTGTATAGGAGGATGTAACCGTTGGCCAATTTGATGTAATTATGAATTCCAAAAATATAATTGGATCATGCTTGTAAACTGATCTGTTAATCTGGGCATGATTAGGTTATGATTATGGTGTTGAGCCCGACCCCTTGGTGGGTGGGGAATCGAATATAAAAGGCAAGGCAAAGAACTGAGTTGAAGCAGTCTTTTGAGAAGCAGTCTTTTGAGAAGCAGTCTTTGAGAAGCAGCTTTGATGTTGGAAAGAAGGCCCCAGGAGAAGAGAAGCGAACCATTTGCCTGATCGCCTACAGCTGACCTTATGCAGGAAACAGGAGCTAAGCCCGGAGAGAAACGCAGCCCCGGGAAGAGAGGAACCCAAGAAGCCTAAACCCTGGGCAAATGTCGGCAGCTGTCTTGCTCCAACACGTGACAATGAACTTTCGTTGAGGGCAGAAACTTATGCTTTATGGCCTGGTAACTGTGGACTTCTACCCCAAATAAATACCCTTTATAAAGACCAACTCATTTTTGGTATTTTACATTAGCACTCCTTTGGCTGACTAATACAGAGGACATTCAGAGAAGATTACCAACTGCTGAATTCCTAGGTTTTGGCTTGAAATTTTTAGCATGATGAAAAGTAGAGGAAGAAATACAGTAGCAAACCAAATTTGGTCTAATGAGTTGAGTTTCTAGGAAATAATGCAGTCTGGAAAATAGTGGAGGTAGAAATGTCCTGCTGGAGCAGAACTGGCCAGGACAAGTTCTGCTGGGCTTAGTGTGGGTCCCACAGGCTGGAGAAGGACTATAGGGAATAACCTGAAGATTGCTGACTGGGGCAGTATGAGGACATGGTCAGATTGGAGATAGGGGCAACAAAATGCCTGGGTTGGCACCAGCAATTGTCTAAGCTCTGCTAAGACAAGTTGCATTGCCCTTCCAGAGTGGAGATAAGGGACTTCCTCCTCTCCTCTGTCCGAACCTTGGGGAAGGGCCCAAGGCAGATGAGATGGCTATAGTGGAATGTGCCCATCCTCAACAGAACTGTTTTGTAGAAGATGGTTTGTTTTTCTTGATTACTGGTTACTAGAAGCTCAGGAACTTGCTAAGAACAAAACCAAGTCTTGGTTTCCCAGTCATCTTACATAAATTGTGTCATTCAAATGCCTGGGCTTTTCCTCCCCTTTTCCAAAGGCTCTGGTGTTTCATACTTCTTTGTAAATTAGTATCACTCACCAAGGCTGACAGTGTTTCTGGAAAGGAGGGGTGTATTATATTATACATTTAGATGGAACTAGAGTAGCAGGTCTGAGCCAGGGAAGAAAATAGGTACCCCTCCTGGGCACATCAAATTAATCAAATGTATTTCACTCTCCCAGTCTCCACAGATTAAAATCTCTTAAAACTCACATTCTGTTAACATGGAAAAAAATAGGCCTATCTTTGTCCTTCCCATAATGAAAAACAACTCACTATAATCTGGATGTCAACATTTGAGAACTAAAAATAGGATATCTCTCTTTTATAGTTAAACTTGCCCCAAATAGTTAAGATACTGAAAGCAATGTCTATTACTATGTATGGACCTGATTTTTTAGGAGAATAGTTTGGAAATGAATCATGATATATTTGGAACTGAAAGAAATTTTAACTCACTTTCTTATTTTTAGGGTGTCTTGCCTCTTTAACTACCAATTGATCAAAGAACTTAATGTAATTGTAAATGGAAAAGATATAGCAGACACTGGAAGGTAAAAAATTGGGGGGAGTAGAAGATTTGGGGAGTAAAAAATTCCCCAAAGATAAAAGATTTGAAGAGCGATCTAACTGGTATTTATATATTATAAAATCCATTTCAGATGCATATTATTCCCATTCTATGAGGAAGTGTTTACCACAAGGTTGTATTTACAAAGGAAAGTGTATATGTGTATGCTTAGCATGTTGTAGATTTATTCCCATTCTCTCTTTTTTATGTATTAAAAGCTATTAAAAGTACACAAGTATTATACATAGGCATTATGAGATTTGTGTCAAGACTGACCCTTGTATTCATTAAAATTCATTAAAATGAATAAAAAACCTTTCACTAGCACAATTCTCTTCACCTGGTTTTCTTCATATATATATATGTACCATATGTACCATACATATACATATATATATATTTATTCACAAGTAAATAAGAAGTGTAAGGATTGATGGGAAAGTGCTCAGACGTCAAGCAAAGGGCAGGTAGCTATTAAAGACAACTGCTGATTTGGAGACTCATTGTTGATCCCTTGTGACACCTTTGCCTAACCCAGAGCTTGTCTGATTATCACCTAGCACTGAGGTGACAGGAAGCTTAAAAATTATTGGTAGAAATTCAGAGTAGCTTTTTACACTATAGGAAGTTGACACCTGCAGTAAATGCTGAAATTCACCAAGCAATAAGAATGCCTGGAATGGTTTGAAACGAATTCAGCTCCAAGGAAAGGTGTTTCTCCACACTGATTTAATTCCCACATCTGAAATGATGGGCCAGGGAAAAAAATGTGAGCAAAATCGGCTGTTTTCCCACTCATTCTAAACTTTCTGGGCTCATCCACTTCTTGGAAAATCTTTGATTTTTATTGCAAATGTTTGTTTGGATATGCTTTATTAGTACTTTTATAATATCTGTTCTCCAAAATACACAATCACAGAGAACTATAACCTGAGACAAGAAAAGTTTTAAAATGTGAAAAAGAGAAGTGGGAAAGGGAATGGGGAGGAAGAAAAGCATAGGGGGGAATGAAAGAGAAGGAAGAGGGAATTCAGTATCAGCAAAACCTTAGTCATTCAATGTTTAATTCTTGGAAGCCATCGAAGCCAGGGACATTGGGGTCTCCTAAGGCACAATGACACCATTTCTCTATTGCTCAAATTTCTTTTGCTAATAAAAAATAATACATACATAGATTATATGTTGAGAAAAAGAAGGTCTTGTAAATGAGAAGTTTTCAGATAAACTGAGGGTTTGAGTTTAAAGCTATGTTCTCAGACATAGTCAGAGTAAGTGCTTGTAATGGAGCTGCACTTGCAAATTTCTATTCCAGAAAAAAAGAGACCTTCAGTTAACCCAGTGGTTCTCAAATGTTAGCTGCAGCAGCATCACTTGCAGGCTTATTAAAGCACAGATTGCTGGTCCATCTCCAGCGCTTCTGAGTCAGTAGATCTGGGTGGGGAGGGGCCAGAGAATTTGCATTTCTTATAAGTTCCCAGACACGCTGATGCTGCTGATCCTGGGACCACACTTTGAGAATCACTCAAAGTGCAAGGCTCTATGTCAGATGCTGGGGATAATACCAAGATGGGTCTTAATAGAAAGATGGTCCCTGGCCTCAAGGATCTTTCCTTGAGTAACTATGAGGCTTCATCAGAAATGCCCTAACAGAGATACCAATACAGTATTATGAGAATTTCCAGGGTGAGAGATTATTCCCAGCTGGAAAAGACGGAAGACACTCATTGAAGATTCATGGAGACCTTGAAATCCATGCCGAGCCTTGAGGGATGAACAGAACTTGGAGATTTCGTGAATGGGGATGGACGCTCTGGGTGGAGGTAATGTGTGAACAAAGACATGGAGATGATCACAGGCAGCCTGAATTTGGCTCTAAGAAAGCAGTTCTGTCTGACTGGAACGAAGGGTTTATGAAGTAGGGAATAAGAGAAAATAAAACTACTTAGGTCCTCTCTTGCCTCCCTACCCTCGCATACACCATTTTATCTTTCAGAAAATTCTTCGCACCTTAGTCAATGCCAATCCCTCCTTCAAGAGTTGGCTTAAGCATTTTTTTTTTTTTTACAAAGTCTTCTATGACTGCCCCAAGCTTTGCTTTCACTCATGTTCCTATCCCTTTTATAAACAATTGCTATAGCACTTTAACTGCGTCCAACCTTTTCTTCCCACCTCTCTATAAAGCAACTTACAGGTCTCTGGATCTCATTCCCCCTGGTTTTCACAGTGAGACCCCACCAATGATCTCCTAATCCTACAAACAGGCTCATGTCTTTCCCCTCCTAAAGAGGACTGCCTTGGTCCTAGGTTCACTTCTACTGCACTGTCTTGCCTTCAGAGTCAAGTTTTGAGAAAAAATAGTTTGTCTAACCTTGTTGAGCCAGCTCATCTCCTCCCACTCACTTCTCAACCCTCTTTAACCAAGTAAGCTACCTCCTGTTCAGGAAATCCTGTAGACCTTTCCAGTTCTCATTCAGTTTACCCTCCTTGCACCATAAGTCATTCCTTCCTTGCAACTTCTTTTAATTTGTTTCATGATGCTTTTCTGGTTTTCTTTTTAATCCCTTTTGCAAGGTGCTTTTTCTACCTCAAAACTTAAATTTGGTATTCCAAGGTTCTTCTCTATGCACACTCTTCTTGGGTCATCTCAACCATTCTTAGGGTTTCAATGACTATTACGCTGATGATGCTTAAATCTGTATTTCCAGTCTTCTCAGCCCATATGCCCCACCTCAGCATAAGATGCATACATTCACTATTACTTCTGAACATTGCTCTTAGAGATCCCCCATGTCCAAAACTCCAGTCTTCTACCTCTACTGCTCCCCTCTGTTTTCTCTAACTTAGTGAACGACACCATCATTAACTCTGCTTTCCAAGTCCAAACCTGAGTTTCATCCTCGATTTTGCCTTCTCCCTTATTACACCACATTTGATTGGCCATATCCTTCTTTCCAATCCCCTGGTCAGATCTTAAGCATTTCTCACCTGGATTACTGCTCTTGCCTCCTAACTGAAGTCCTTCAAGGGTTCCAGTATAAAGTCCAACCTATCAACATGGCTTACAGGGGCCTTAATAAGATGCCCCCACCTACCTCTCTAGCCTCTTTTGTTTTTTTTTTTCCTGAAGCCTGTTTCGCAACCACTTTCCGCAACTACTGAAGTGCTTGTATTTCATCAAAAAGGCACACTCTTTTATCTCCCCCTCTGCCTTCACATGTCTGACATCTTCTGTCTAGGCTGTCCTTTTCCCATCTCTTTTTTTGGCTAAAACCTATTGATCTTTCAGACATTTTCCAAAAAGTAATCCCTAATAACCTCCCATTTAAAACTTATCTGGTTTAGGTAAGAATCCAATATGTCCATGTAACAACCTGTGTCTATTACGGCATTACTATATTCTAAGCACTGATTTCTCTGTCTTTCCAATAATGTGTGTGTGTGTGTGAGAGAGAGAGAGAGAGAGAGAGGG
>JAQZBX010016445.1:0-17513 GCA_029593785.1 Cabassous unicinctus | reverse complement strand
TGTTGAGATAGAGAGCCCCTTGTCGAGGAGTGACTTCTCTAGCACCGTGCACAGAACTTGGCATATGATAGGTGACTATTACATGTTGGATGATGATGGGGATGATTTATGTTGGAGTGAAGTCTGTTCTTCCTTCAGTAGACAAAGAGTAGCCATTTTAACATTTGTGAGTAGAGGCTCAACATAATCAGAGTAATGCATTAAGAAGCTGATGTGTGATCAATGATGTGTGGATTAGATGGGGTGGGGGTGGGGAGAAGGGCATGCATATGTCACACTGAATGTCAGACAAAAGGCTGCAAAGAGTTCAAAGGATATGGGGCTACCTATAAAACAGTCCAGAATAACATTGAGATACTGGCCAGAAGTACAGAAAGTCCTTATTTCAGGCCTTGGGAGAAGGACCGGCCTAGAAAGTCATCTCCAGGCTAGGCGGTGACATAACTTCCCAGGTTTCTTCAGTTGAGCACATGAGAATTATTCTCTCTGACATGACCAGGTCAGTTCTGGATATGGGGGTACAGATTGGAGAGGATAAGGGGGTATGAGTCTGGGGAAACTGTTCCTAGACCCGATTTAGTCTGGAATATAAGAAGGGGACCCATTCTAGAACAGATCCAATGCCTGATGGATACCTTCCAGAACAATTCTAATGCATGGTATCAACAACTGAATTCAGTGCAAGAGTGAATGTACCAATACACGCAGAGCATTCATTATCTCAGAATTTAGGAAAAGTTGAAATTTTCTTTCAGGCTTAATTTATTTCTACAAATTTATTTTGTTTGATAATGATATGCATTTAGAAGATGCTTGTCCTTCACTTTCCAATCTCCTTTTACCCTTTGTCAGTAACCTTGTGGGCTCTCCACAGGTGGTTCCATTTGTAATCCATTTGACACAGCAAGACTATCATAATTAATGAAGTTCCCTACTGCACTGCCATTGACCCAGAATGTAGGACAGGAGGGGCAGCGAGGCAGTGGAAAGAACAGCAGACTGAGAGCCAGGAGAGCTGACCATTGTCTTGCACCTGCCACGGAGCTGCAGCTGAACGAGTGCAGCTCACTCTCCTTTTGTGCACTTCCGTTTTCTCCAGTCTTAAACTGGAAGGATGGGGAAAAAAGACCCTGTCTAAAATGAAAGTATAATCACCTACTTCGATTAAAGTTCCTGCTGTTGGCCACCTTTCTTTTTTGCTGAAATTAATGAAAAAGAAACAGTTGTTGAATAAAATTTTGATTGTGGTAGGAAGAGGAGAAGATATGAGTAAATCCTTTAATACTAAAATAAACATGGAACAATTTCTGAATTGTGGACTACAAAGGAGGCTGGAGAATACGGGAATCCCAGCGTTTTTTTTTACAGATCCCCCCTCGCACACAGCACTTGCTTGACAGGATTTTCACATGGTCAGGGTTTAAGGTAGGAAGAAAGGGGACCAGGGGAGGTATCTTTTCCCTTTTTCCTCTCTGCTTTAAACACACGTACAAATGAAATAAAAAAATGAAAGTAAATAAGAAGCTAGAAATAAAACAGATGGCTTTCTATAATGGTTTTCATCCAGTTAGAATCGTGTTTTGACAATAAGATATACAGACAAAAACTGAAATAATTTTTTTCCACATTTCATCCCACATAATTTTCTGCAGATATTAGCATAGTACTGGAAAAAAAAATAAACAAGTCACTTGGTAAAAATTTTAGGAAGGTCACAGGGAAACTTCTTTATGGTCAAAGTACACACAATCAGAGGGAGGAAGCTGGTTGAATTGTTCATTAAAATGATGTCATATGATGTATCTGTTAAAAAAAAAAAGTGTACCTAGAGGGACTCCAGGAGACCTGCTATCCTGCCCTCAGGGCCTCCCTGGACCCTCCAGTGCAAACTCACACACAACTTTCCCCACTGGTCAGTTCGCAATGACATGTTGATGGGAACACATATTATAAACAAAGAGAACAGAAAATGTATCTTCATGTGCTAAGGGTTCCCATTTCCCCCAAATGAAGAAACTGGAATTTCCCACAGTTTTTCACCTCAAATTGTTGATTATTTAAAGAACCTACTGTATCACTTCCTCTGAATATGTCCTTGTATCGCCTCAATTTTTCCTTTTCATTCTCTAAACAGATGCAATGTTGAAGTCTTGGGTGTCATTTATTTGGGGACTATACCTTTTCACCCATGTTTTCATTCACAATATCAATATTTAATTATAGTTATTATATTTTTAAAAATTATTTAAAATTCTAACTATTTTTTCCTTGTATAAAAGGATTATAAAATTGTATAAAATATTTATATTATGCTTTTCATGATTACAAAATTGATCTAAGTCAGCAAAATGAAACTTCTGTTTTTCTATTAATGCATAATTTAAAAACTGCTGGGTGAATTTTCACTAAATGTGGACGGAATGTTTAGGATGGTGTGATTTAAAATATGGGCTACATGCCATACATGAATTTCCGATTAGAGAACTCTGGGCAGTCTTCCTCCTGGGCAGCTGAAGGTGAGGTATAGTGAGAAGCCCAGGTACTGCTGAACAAACGTCTATGTGGCCTCAGACACATCTGCCCAAATCCAAAGTCCCAGGGGCCACTGCTCTGAACTGCAGGCTCAAGAGCAACCTCATATGGACACTACACATAGTGTGCTGCGCAGTGAGGGGTGGCAGGGTCTGTTCTATTTTATGATGGTTCAGGATTCTGCCGAGGTAGGTGGGGTGGGCCAGTTTGATAAATAATGCTAACCACCACAACAAAGCATTTGTTGAGCGTTTGTTTTCTCTATGGTGCTGTACTAGATATATAACATGCATTGCTTCATTCAATCCTCACAATAACCCTCTGAAGTGGGTGATATGATTATCCCCTTTAAGGAATGAGGAAATTGAAGTTTCCATGGCACAGATCTGGGAAGTGTCAGAGGCAGCATTTGAACCCATGTCTTGCCTTAATCCAAAGCCCCTGGTCCTAACCACGCTGCTTATTTCACTTCTGTGCTGTGGTTAGAGGGATCTCTCATCACTCCAACATTATGTCTACTTTCTCAAAACACTATGAGATCTTCAAAACCAACACTGGTGGCTTGAGCCAGTTATCCTCAGGGACCAGGTCCTTCAGGAGGTGCTTTGAGTCACCTAATGGACCATACCCCTGGCCTCTTATTTCCTGATCTACCCAGGCCCACCCCACATTATTCCTCGGTTTCATCATCTGGTGTTCTCACTACATGCTGCTCCCTGAGCCAAGAAGGTGGTCCAGGCTCTGCTGTGAAATCCTCTCCCTCGTCCTCAGAGACCAGCAGCACCCTGTCCTCCCTTCCTGCCCAGGTTTTGCTCAGTGGAAATAAGAGGAACTCCTTTATTACCTGTAAAAAGTCTTTTCCCAGCCTCCATATACCACTATCTGAATTTGATGCTTCACCTATAGCTGTTCTAGCCACATACATCATGAAAGTGCTTATTTATTAGTCATTTGCACACGTCTTCTTTCTGGGTCTGCATTGGCTGAAGATCCAGCAAGCATTTATTGCTTGTGCCAGGTAAATTCTACTATATTCCAGGTATTGTTCTAGGTACTGGGGATACAGTAGCTAACAAAAGCACACAGAAGCCCTGCCCTCATGGAACTTACATCTTAGTGAATATCCCTTTTTCATTTTTGTGTTAACCTGTAGGATTGCTCTAGACATAAATTGCCAGTTCCCAATCCAGTTTTTCTACTTACAGTCTATGTGACCTTGGCCAAGTTATTTAGCCTCTGTGAGCCTCTGTTTCTTGTAAATTGGGGAACACGAATGCTTTTCTCTTAAAAAGTTGCTATTAGAATTAAATAAGTTAATAGAGTCAGTGCATGTAAATTATTTAGATAGTGGCACATTGTAAGTTCTCAATATATGTCAATTACTATTACTTCTCTTAGGTAATTAAGCTTCTAGTTGTCAGGAATCTTCCTTTGTAGGTGTTCTTAAGTCACTTCCATTAGGCTGAAAACTTCTTGAAGCAAGGGCCAAGGTTTTGGTCTCCTCACCTAGTGTAGTGCTTTCCACAGTGTGGACAATGAGTAAGTGCTCCTGACTGACAGGGTCAGTGGAAGAGGTGTCTGTTTTGAGGTCAAAATGTATCTTGGCTCCCCTCAGGGCAAAACTGCATTCCCCTGAGAGACTTCATTCTTAATATCATATCTTCTAGAGGAAAGATGAATGTATGCTCAGTGCCTTCTACTGCATGTAAAAAAGTCTGCTTTATTTTCTTAAGAAACAAGTCCCAAGGTTATCATGTTGAAAATATCCTCTGCCTCAAAGAGAAGAGACGAGACTCACCTTGATTTTTCAGTGGTAAAGGCATGGTTTCCCTGAGTTTGCTTAAAAGGTTTTTCATTTCTCGCATGTCTCTGTAAGTTTGATAAAAAGAAAGAATAATCAGCTGTTAAATTTTAAATGAAATCTTAAACAGTCTGTTCTTCAAGACAATTGAAGGACAAGAGTCTGTGCCTCATTGTACTATCTCTACTTTCCAAGAAACAAATATTGAATTTATTTTGCTTTTGCAAGAAAAAAATCTGAGATGGGTGAGCTCAGGAAGGAATGAGCACTACTCTGCCAAACAATTCTCCTGTAGAAGCCCACATCTCTGCCTCAAATCCGACCTAGCTGAGATCAGAGAAGAGCCTTTGGTAATGAGGACAGTGCTTCAGATTTACAAGGAGAGGCAGAGGACACAGAACTAGAATAATGGGGCTCTGCTACCTGGGGAAAAGCTAAACCCGGAGAATAGTGCTGTCAAGGCTTTATGGTCTGAAGGCTCTTGTGGTTGTGTAGGTCCACTTGTTGGCCACTTGGTTTTTAAGAGTCTCTCATTACCATGATTAGAATTCAGTGTGGCTAGTGTTAAGCATACACAATAAGGGCGAACACTTAATTAAACTGACTTGGAATGATGGGAGGTAGTAGGCTAATCACTGAAAATGCTAAATAAAAGGGAGAAATTACTCTGCCCACCTTCAGCCAAGATGAAAGTCCCAGAAGCAGGAGTATAACAAACTCTAAAACCTCCAGAGAGAAGCTCTTCACAATGGATGAAACAGGCACACACAGAGAAAGAGAGAGAGAGGAGAGAGAGAGAGAGCGCATGCACCACCAGGGAACTGCTCTGCTTTCCCCAACCGTTAACACAGTTTCCAGCATCTTGGTTCCTCTGCCCAAGCCATACAATGCCACTGCACAATTGCACAATTCCAACCTCCTTCCTCATCTCAGAACACATATGGAAATCACAGAATTGTAGAGCAGGAAGCCATCTCGGGGGGCTTCTATGCCTAGGGCAGGGACTTTTCAAATCCTTGGGACAACAGTTCAGAAACATGCTTGGATAGTTGTGTCCTGGAGTCAGCACTCTTGAAACCCCAGGGCATAGTGATATATTTCATTGAAAAACAGTGAAAAATATAATTTGGTATAAAATCAGACACATCTTTTAGTTAACTCTAGAATAGATAAGACATAGTAGGCACCAAGGGTTTAAGAAAGTTTTTTTGGGAACACAATCATGAAGTTGAGGCTATTCTACACATTAACTTATTTTTCTTCTGCTGTTTGAGAAAAGAGAGCCATAATTTAATTTTAGGTAGGAAACCCCACAATCCAGTTCATGTGTGGTATGTATGTGGTGGGGGTGAGGTAGAGTGGGGGGAGTTGTCTTGTGTATTAGGGGGTTGTGGGGTGTTTCTTTTTTTTTTTTTTTTTAATTATATTTTTTATTATAGTAATATATATAAAACTAAATTTTTTCCCATTTTAATATCTTTCAAGTGTACAATTCAGTGGTACTGATTACATTCATAATATTGTGCTATAGTCACCAATATCTAATTCAAAACCATTTTTTTTTCCTTTTATAATTTAAAAAAATTTTTTTAAAAATTTGTATAATGATATATAAATACATATGCATATATGTGCATTTGTTTAGGGGTGTTTCTGTTTAGGATGACTTAGGACCACTGGCTTGGGGAGGCCAGAGACCTCATGGAGTCTTCTTCTCAAGTATTAACTAAAGTGTGGGAAAGAACTCTAGTCTTGGGGATAGCCGATTGAAAATGGAGGGGAAAGCAGCTTTGTGGATCACCTGTACAGAAATACACCCGTAAAAACTTCACACTACTTCCTCACAGGTGTGAGTGTATGTCTGTGGACACTGTATGCTGATAAGTCCCAACGGAGAGGCAAAATGGGACTGTGGGAGGGCATTAGGAAGGTGGGTTCCTACATTCAAAAGTACAAGAGGCACATTCTGTTTTTGTGTAAAATTCTCAAGGGGAGATGGGCTGGGTAGGAGGTGGGTGGGCAAATGGTGGGAAAGGGCTAGAAATGCAATTATGTAGGATTGAGGCAAAGTCTCCAAGTAAAGCATCAATTCTCAACCTTGGTGCTGCACAGGAGAATCACCTTATGGCCAGGCCCCACCCCAAGAAATTCTAATTTGACTGATTTCTGGTGGCCCAGGCATCATTTTTTAAAAAAATTCCCCCTGGTGATTTTAATATGGAACCCAGTTTGAGACCCACTAATCTCTTAAGGCAGAGAGCCAGGAAGAATGGAGGAAGCTGCCTTTTGAGCAGGTCTGCTCTACCCAGTTTTCTCAGCCTTTCTCATCTCCTTTGACTTGAATCTCGACTTTCAGGTTGAACAGAAACACTGCCAACACTACGGGATAGATTATCTTATTCTTATTGCCATCTGTAGTTTGCTTTCTTACAAACTTTGGGCTTAGCTACAGCTGCTGTGCAAAGTTTCTGAAGAGAAAAATGGCTTTGCTCATGGATTATGTCCTGATCATGGCATTCCAGCAGATATGTTTTCCTGGGACTAGAGCAAAGAATTTTCTCTTTTATAAATTAAGATAAATGACTCCCTTATCAATTGTCTATAGTTCTATCAAACTGTGCCAAACAGCTTTACTGTTTGAATTGTTAAGATTTCCAAGCTTATACAAAATCCAAGTTTTATTAATAGCACATAATTGCCACATGTTCCAATTTTCTATAAACACAGAAATTCAGTAATTAGCTTTAGAATTATATTACAATCAAAGTAGAACCACAATGGCTATAAATGCCATTTTGTGCTACATTTCTAAAATAAGAAAATAAAATGTTCACTAGCTTGTCAATGACTCAACCCCACACACATAGAACTCTCCACGGAAATGCCCTGTATTCATTCAGTTGCTTTGTGCCAGCTCTGGGGACATTAACAGCAAAGAAAACATATCAATGGAAGGCTGATAAACAAGGGCCTCATCCTTCTGCCTCACAGGATAGCATTTTTTGTATCTAGATGAGATATGGCACTTATTATTACATATTATTATTGCTTCCCTCTCCCGAATGAAGTAGAAGCACCATAAAATCTCCTATTCCCAGGAAAGACATTCCCTAGCAGTGAGATACTGAAGTTAAGATATAAATGCATCAACTCTCTTTGACAAAAACATTCTGGGAGAAGAAGAGAAGGGGGGATCTGTGAAAAGCTGTTTGTGAACAGGAGAGACTATCTAGTCCCTGACTGGCGGCTGATCAGGTCATTCCACACACATGAAATCTGAGTATCTACTGGAGGTATCGTTGTACAATTTTGGTCTCTCCTCCCTTAAATAAGTGAAAATTTTGGGAGGCAGTCCAGCGAGTGAGCTGTGATAGCATGTAGATCCAACTCTCTCCCTTCCCAATGAAGCATACTGTTTTAAGAGAGGTGCACTTTCTTGGAGTAGGATAAGCTGAGGCCTGGAATACTCTGTCAACTGTAGGTTCTATTACTGTCCCCTTGGAGGATTTTGGACTACTTGCTGCTTTTTGTTTCAGTTTTCTTATCTGCAGACTAGGCAATCTCCAAGGTCCCTTCCAGCCCTATGTTTCTCTGGAACATAAAAAGAAACTAAAGAGAGCTCTGTTTCTGAACCTGAAATGGAAAATCTCAACTCTCTGTGGCTCCTGAGAGTATTAATTGGAGGTGGCTTGGCAGTCTATTCAGGGTAACTTCACACTTACCTTTCAGTGTTCTCAATGTCTGTGGAAACCTGCCAGGAATGTTGCTGAATATCTATAGGAGATGAAGAGGAGTCCTCTTGAACAGGTGTTTCAGCACTCTCCTCAATTTTGCAATCCAAATTCTTGGTAACCCCACCAGACTCCTTTCCTAAGGAGGGGTTGGGGGGGACGTTGGTAAAGAAAGGGATGAAAAATCATAAACGCAAGTTCTATAACCAAGATGTCATTGCAAATGTTAATTATACTTTGAGACAAATGTTCTACTTTACCCTACTACCTTTCTGGCTTTCTGAATACTAAAATAATTATATACACATATATGTATACATATATTAATTTATGTGCATATATTTGCATGTGCATAGCATATTTTCACATTCTAGAAAGATGGCTTCAGGTCAACACAACATAAAGATCAAGGTGAAATTAAGGCGCCTGTCTTTGATGGAGAACTGGTGCCTTGCAACCCATTCTTAATGAGTAAGATGAGGCTAGCTTGGGAGGAAGAAGATTTAGCCTGTGAAAAAAAATGCTGCTTTTTGGTCCTCAGGTAAAGGAGCAGGTAAGAAAGCCAGGAGCAGATGACTCCAGCAGGAAGAAGGGAAAAACCTGCAGGTCCCTTTGATTCTGAATGGCAGCTTTCTTGGCCTGTGGGAAGCAGCAGAGATCCTGGACCTGCTTTCCAATTCCCTTGCCCTCTGTGGTGGTTTGAAGCTGCATGTACTCCAGAAAAACATGTTCTTAAACCTAATCTATACCTGTGGGTGTGAACCCATTGTAAGTAGGATCTTTTGATGAGGTTACTTCAGTTAAGGTGTGGTCCACCTCAATCAGGATGGGTCTTAATCCAATTACTGGAGTCCTGAATAAGTGGAATGAAATTCAGACACAGGGAGAGAAAGCCACAGGAAGCAAGAAGATGAACATCAATGGAACCTGGAAGAGAGGGGAGAGACCAGGAGATGCCACCATGTGACAATCTAAGGAACAAGATTTGCTAGCAATGAGCCCAAGTCTTTGGGAAGAAAGCATAGTCTTGATGAGGCCTTGATTTGGACTTTTTCCCAGCCTCAAACCATGAGCAAATAAATTCCCATTGTTTAACCTGATGCATTTCATGGTATTTGCATGAACTGCCTAGGAAACTAATACAGACTTTGGGTACCAGGAGAATGGGGTGCTGCTATTGCAATTATCAAAAAATGTGGAAATGGCTTTGGAATTGGGTAATGGGTAGGGGCTGGGAGAATTGTGAGGTGCTTGATAGTAAAATCCCAGAATACTTTGAAGACACTATTGGTAGAAATATGGATGCTAAAAGTACTTCAAATAGGCTTTTGAAGGAATGATGAATGTGTTATTGAAAACTGGAGGAAAGGTATTCCTTGTTTTAGGTGACAGAGAACTTTGCAAAACTGAGTTCTGATGCTGGATGGAAGGCAGAACTTGAAAGTGAAGAACTTGCATATTTAGCTGAGGAAACTTCCAAGCTAAATGTGGAAAGTGCAGCCTGGTTTCTCCTTGCAGCTTATAGTAAAATGAAAGAAGGAAGGGGTAAGCTGAGAAATGAATTCCTGGGCACAATGAAACCAGAAATTTTGGAAAATTCTGAGCTCTGGAAAGTGAGTCCCCAGAGAAAAGGGTTCCACCTGAGGGTTTAATTGAACAATGGACCAGTCAGCCATTTCAGGGGAAGTCAAGATTGGAAATGCAATTATGTAGGGAATATCTATAGGAGGCTCTATTGTCTGATAGTTTGGACCCCTGTGAACTACATGCAAAGCCAACAAGTTTTTTTGTATGTGTGAAATTTGTGTGAACGAAACCACTGCCAGTCTGGACTAAAAGGGACAGAGAAGGAATAAACTGAAGGAAGAATGACTTCAAGGCAGAACCATGGAAGCTGAGGACTGAACCAAAGACATCTTTTTGGGCCAAGAGAATACGGCCATTCATGGTATGGAAAGGGTGGGTCTGCCCCTGCTCTTGGAGGGGGTAAGCCTTCCATTTCATTGTTCAGGAAGAGTGCTATCTACCCCAGTGCTCAAAGAGGGTGGAGCCTTTACCACGGTGTTCAGGGAGAGCATGGCCACCTGGAAGGGATGGAACTACTGCTCTTTTGGGCCCAGAGGACAAAGAGTTTGCCCTATTTAGAACCTATGACCCTTGTTTTCCTTCCAATTTCACCTTTCTGGAATGGAAATATTTGTCCTATGACTATTCCTTCTTTGTATATTAGAAACAGATAACTTGTTCTCTAGGTTTCACAGGTCCACAGACAGAGGGGAATTATGCTTCAGGACAGACTGCACTCATAACTGATTTTGATGAGACTTTGTACTTAGCATTGTTCCTGAAATGATATGAGTTTTGGGATATTGTGATAGAATGAATGTATTTTGCATATAGAAATAGCATGTCTTTTTTGGGATCAGAGGGTGGAGTGTGGTGATTTGAAGCTGTATGTACTCCAGACGAACCTAATCCATTTCTGTGGGTGTGAACCCATTGTAAGTAGGACCTTTTAATAAGGTTACTTCAGTTAAGGTGTGTTCTACCTCAATCAGTTCTTAATCCAATTACTGGGGTCCTGAATAAGTGAAATGAAATACAGACATAAGGATAGACAGTCACAGGAAGTAAAAAGATGAACACCAATGGAACTTGGAAGAGAGGGGAGAGACCACAAGATGCCATCATGTGCTTTGCGATGTGACAAGCTTAAGACCAAGCTTTGCCGGCAACCAGCAAAAGAACTCCAGTCTTTGGGAAGAAAGCATTGTTTTGGACTTTTTCCCAGCCTCAAACCATGAGTGAATAAAATCCCACTGTTTAATCCAACCCATTTTAAGATATTTGCTTGAGCAACCAAGGAAACTAAAACACTCTCCAAACTTCTTCAGTGTGTCTTTCTCTGAGGAGTCCAGCTTCATGTTCCAGCCTTACTCTGATGATATCATAAAGTGCCATCAACTGAAGTGCCACATGAAGGGCTTTATATTGGGCAGCCATCCCAATACAATTGGCACTGCACTGACAGTCCTTAAGGCTTATACTTACTGTGACTCATCTCAAGTGAATAAATTGGAACTTTCCAGAAATAAATCTCCAGTTTAGCTCAACATAAATTCATACGAAGTTGAATGGGCAGGTATACAGTCTGTGGTTATGGTATCTTCTGTTAATGTCACTTATTCTGTCTTGAACATCTGTGCATCTGCAGGGGGGTATCCTTGCACCATGGGAATGTCCTATGAAGCCTGAGAACTGGATTTCAAACCTGGTGCTGTCATTCTTTCACTCATTCATTCATTCAATACCAAACTGGAGTGTCACTAAGTACCAGGCACTGAGCTTGATGCTAGCGATACAGAAGTGAAAGAAAGACAGTCTCTGCCTCATGGTGCTGGAGAAAAGCCATTTAAAAAGTACAAATAATTACAAAGACATTGTATGACACTATGTAGTCTGGAAAAGAGGTAGCCATACTGTTTCTTTTACTTTTTCATCCAATTTTATTTGTATTATGTAGATATGGCTCTATACTAGCTGTTAAAAAATTGTTACAGCCCTTATTGAATATTCATGCGATAGCAGCTACTTTAAGTTACCTCTTAGTTTAGTTTCCCTAATCCTGGTTTGATTGTTTTTGTGTGTTTAAAAATACAAAAAAACAAAAACAAAAACATAAACTTGTGGAAAGGATGGCTATTCATGGTAAAATCTAACATGGTGCTTTTTCCTTGTATTCCACATCTGGAGGGAACTGGCAAAAATATTATCTCTGTAATTTCTAATCCATATGGTAGCAGCACAAGGAGAAAGAGACAAGCAATTAAGTGGTAACTGTACACATTTCATCACACTACAGTGGAAATGGACCTCTGAACATTCAGCCAAAGTGAAAACACAGGTTTACTGATGAGGATCTTTTGGTCCTTTTGTGTACTTCATGCACATTAGTCCTGGGTGATGGAACTTGCCTGAGAAATTGTTTTTGCAATTATATGGTATGCTATTAGGTAGAAATTAATTAAGCGCATAATTTAGTATATTATCATTTCACAGTTGGAGGGCACTGACCTCTAAAAAGCATTTGCATCATCATACCTCCTGGTAGAGTGCAGTAAATGCAGTCAATTTGTCACTCACTGCTGGGCAGGGTCAGCCTTAGGATGGCAGCTGAGATCAGGGAGATGACGAGAGGGGGCTCCCAACAAACAGCTCTCTGTTTTTTCAAAACTCTGAAGGATAAGGTCAACTGACAGCATATATGGCTTCTGCTACCCTCTGTGGTTTTGAAATGCTTTGAAGAATTGGGTATGATTTGGGCAGAGAAAAAGGAGGGGAAGGAGATTCACACACAGAATTATCTGGTTTATGAGCTTAGCTTAGCTATGGGGCACACAATATCTCCTGCCCTGTGGTCAGAAGTATAGAAGCTTTCATTCCCATGAAGAAAGGGGAGGATAAGGTGGTGTGATATTCCTTCTTGGAGTCCTTCCCTGGCCCTGTATAGACACCATTTTCACACAAACTCATGAATAAAATCCAGGCTGCAACAACTATGATTATACTTACTGCCTGTAATAATTCTACTACTTATATAAGATAAATACTCTTCTAGAACTTCTTAAAGGAAATAACTATTCATATATGCCTGAAAAAACTTTTTGAACTTGTAAGGGTAGGAAATATTCTGATTTTACTCATTTTCAGTGACTCGTAGAACTAACTTTGCTATTGGTGAACAAGAATGAAAACCTTGGTTGTTGGACCTCCCATTTAGGGCCTTCCATTAGCTCACAAAATCTCTGCAGAATTTTGATCATATTGTATCGTCACTGGCTGAAACATCTTAAAAGATAGAAGAGATCAATATGAATTTAAGTGGTTTTCAATTCCAGAATACATATGGGATCAAGTTCACTCAAAGGATAATAATTCCTCTAATTTATTGATAGCACTGACTTTTTACTGGGCATCCCCCAGTCACTTTCTGCCACGTTACCTGTTGATTGCCTTCACAGAATTTACCACAATCAGAAATGCTCTTACTTATGTATTTGCTTACCGGATTATTGTTTGCTCTCCCCAACCCCACCCTCATCTCCCATCCCCAAACTGTGTATATAAACTCTGTAAGGCCAGGAACTTCATCTAATTTCTTCAATTTTATAAGTCCAGTACCAAGGATCAAGTCTATACATAGTAGACCTCAATGGATATAAAACTTTTAAAAATTATGATTAATATACTATATATGTTGCTATACAACTTGCTTTTTCCCCATTAGCATGGCTTAGAGATATTTTCATGTAGTGAATTTTTATTTATGTCACTCTTTTTAATGGCTAGGTAGTAGTCTATAATAATGAACTTAGATTGTTTGTGGTTGTTTCCTTTTTCTACCATCTATCAGAATATTTATAGGACAGATGTAGAATATTTGGACAAAGTGTATATACTCACATTTTGTATTTGAATATATATTGCCAAATTAGCCTCTGAAATGGTTATACTAATTTATACTTCACTTCTACCTATAGTGAATGAGAGGACTCATTTCCCCACACTTTTACCAGCACTTCATATTATCAATATTTAATTTTTGCTAATACGATGGTGGAATATTAGAATTTCATTGCAGTTTTATTTTTCATTTCCTTTATTACTACTGAGGTTAAATATATTTTATATGCTAATTGGCCATTTGTATTTCATCTCTACATTTCCTATTTTTATATTTTGCCTCTTTAAACAATGGGGTTGTCTTTCTTGTTGATTTATAGGGGCTCTCTCTGTATTATGGATAAAGATCATTTGTTGGCTATATATGCTGCTTATATCTCTGTCATGTCTTTTAATTTTGTTCATAATGTCTTTTGTTATAAATAAGTTAATACTTTTATAGTCAAAGCTGTTCATCTTTTATATCTTTTGGCTTTTATGTCTTGCCTGTATTTACTTCTACTTCTTACACAGTTTAAAAATATTTAGCTTTTTAATTCATTGATTTTTCTGAACATGGTATGAAGTAAGGATCTACATTTTTAGCCCAAATGAAGAGCCAATAGCCCAAACACCATTTATTGACTTTCCTATGGATGGCAATGCCCTTTCCAATATATTGCTCCTATATAAATGGGGGTCTGTTTCCAGACATGCTACTCTTTTCTTGCTTACTTGTTCATTTTTGTGCCAATTCATGATATTTTAAAAAATTAATCTATGTTCAAACTAAGTTTCTCTCAGAACTTGGAAGATATTGTTCCCTTATTTCCCAATATCCAGGGGTGCTTTGTACATGACTTATTTATGATTGAAAAATTTTATGGCTCCTAAATATCTTGATATGGCACCTTTTGTATTAATTTTTCTTGGCATTTTCAATTTACTTTTCTACAATTACTCATTTAGAAAATTTGCAATCTACAGCAAATTTCAAAAAATAATACAATAACACCCAAATATTCTTCATCTAGTTTCACCAATTTTTTATATTTTGGTATATTTTCTCTCTCTCTCTCTCTCTCTCTCTCTATATATATATATATATATATATACACACACACACACACACACACACACACACAAACACACACACGTGTGTGTGTGTGCTTTTTGATGAACCATTTACAAGTTTCAGACATTAATGATAGTTCAACATAAATACTTCAGTACATATCTCCTAAAGAACAAAGATATTCTCCTATATAACCTCAAAAACAATTATCACACCTAAGAAATTTAACTTTGATTAAATACAATTTGATTCAATATTATTAAACTTTTTTTTCTAATAGAGGGATCCAATTAAGGCTTATGCATTAATTTAGTTGTCATGTTTCTGTATTTTCCTTTAATATAGAAGAGCACTGTTGTCCTTTTTTATCTTTCATGTCACTGATATTTTTGAAGTGTTCAGGGAAATATGTTTTATAGAATGTTTTCCAATTTGGATATATCTGTTTGTTTCCATATGTGTAGATTCTAGATGCACCCTATTCCGTTTGTAATTATTATTTATCAGGTGATTCCTTGAGATGGTATGGTCTTTTCAATTCAAATATTTATGTCTTTCTTTAAGTTTGGGAAAAGTTTTTTTACTTTTCCTTGATCATCTACTTCTCTCTATTCTCTCTGTTCTTTCAGAATTCCTATTTCATATTGGAGTCTCTGGATCTACCTTCCATGTTACTTAACTTCCATGAACCCTCCACACTCTGTATTTATCCTTTTGGGCTGAATTCTGGGAGAATACCTTGAATTAGTCTTTCCAAATACTATTTTAGGTTGTCAGTATTTCCATTATGCTAATTGTTAAGAACTTGGAAGGGTCTGAGTATTTGCCATACTTGCAAATTAACCTGCCATAGTATCATGGATACTGGAAGAAGACATGAGACTCCTAGGTCAGAAACAAAGGACAGTTTATTACTCACAGAATAGCAATATCCAGAGTGCCAGCATTTGTGCTGGTTTCTTGAGTCTCAATCCCAACAGGAGAACACAAAAATGGCCAGATAAAACCTGCACATAAAGTGGGATGCATGGCAAGAGAGGAACCCTAAGTTTAAGGATCCTGAATCTCTTATAATGGGCAGTAAGCATGTCTGCCATTTACATGTCTATTTTCTAAAGACATTTGTCAACTGAACATCCTTAATAAGATAGTGTAAAACAAAGGGCAGTCAGTGTCTTACCTCCAAAGACATGCAGAAATGCAAGAGACCCATGGAGAAGTGTCTTCCTGTTCTATAAATCCATCTATTGAGGTTTTAAAAAAAGATTATTTATTTATTTCACGCTCCCCTGCCCCCCATGGTTCCTTCATCTGTCTGCTTGTTGTCTGCTCACTGTGTTTGCTCACTGTGTCTGCTTGTCTTCTCTAGGAGGCACTGGGAACCGAACCCAGGACCTCCCATATGGGAGGTGAGTGCCCAACTGCCTGAGCCACTTCCGCTCCCCACTGGCTGCAGTGTCTGCTGGCTGGGGCATCTGCTTGTCTTCTATAGGAGGCACTGGGAACCGAACCCAGGACCTCCATGTGGGAGGCGGGTGCCCAAATACTTGAGCCACATCCACTCCCCTCTATTGAGATTTTATTTCATTGATAACTTTTTTATTTCTAACAAGTCTGGCCTCTTCCTTTTTGTTGCAGACAATTATTGTTTTATGGTTGTGATAGACTCATAAATATCTCTGAAAATATTAATTATATATATTTTAAATTCTTCATCTGTTTCCTCTTTTAACTTTGTTCTTCAAGTATTAATTCTTTTCTCTATTGCATTTGGTATCCTTCTTAAATGTTGTTGGTTTTTCTTAAAACCCTGGTCATTTTTGGATGTCTCCTTGATTTGTCTTTGAAATTTCTTTTGTCTGTCATTCTGATTAGTGTCCTCCCACTTATGACTGTGAAGAAGGGATAGGATGTGTGGCTGGAAAATGTGTGTCTAAGGCTTGTCTTTTGGGTATAAGTTTCCCATTGTTCTTGTGAATGACACGTTACCTGGGAGCCTTATCCTAGTGCCTGTTCTGCATTTCCTGTTTAGGACTCCTACTCCAGAGAGATGTACTGAATATCTTAGGAAAAAAAATACTGGTGTCATATGTTTGCTTTCTTTTTCTGCTTCTGCTGTCCTTCTGGTGGCCTGTAGTTACTTCATAATCTGTTCTGCTTTGCTGCTCTTCTCCAACACTCAACACCAGGTGTCCTCCTGGGGAAAACACTGATGATCTCTGTTGCTCAGTGTGGGGTAGCCCAGCTTTTCCTGAATGCAATTTCAAACGCTATTTTCCAGGACAACTGTTCCAGAAATCCTTCCTGTGCTTTGTATTTGTTGACTTTGAGCTTGAAATATTTCTGAAATTGATCTCATTTTTGCAGTAATTTTCTCCTGCATGAATTTCTTCTGTTTCCTCCTGAGTTTCTTATTCTCTTATTGCTTTTTCTGCTCATTTACTTCTAATCAACCCTAGTTGCTTTCTGCCCTTGAGAAATTCCCCTAAATTTCTTTGTGGAAGTCATTCTTTCTTGTTTTTCAGGGCCGTGGGAGACTATTTTGTATTTGCCAACCCCTATTTTCCTTCTACAATTAAGACATATGACAGAGTTATGGCCGATGGGCCCTAGGCAGGAGTAGTGTATGCCTCTTCCAGACTGGCCCCTGAAAATCCTCCCATGTGTGGCTCCATGCTTTCTTCTTTCTTTCTTTTTTTTTTGCTTTAACGTTTATTTGCATTTATTGTATGCTGAAGTTATTCCCGAGCCAGAGCCATTAGTTTTTGTTTCTTCAGTTTCTTCTGGGATATCTTTTTCTTCTGTGCAACCTCCTCTTCTGGTTTAGGAACAATTTGTTCTTTTTCAGTAAGGATCATCTCAATGTGGCAGGGGGAGCTCATGTATGGGTTAATCCGGCTATGAGCTCTATAAGTACCACGGCGCATCTTGG
>JAQZBX010016444.1:0-36467 GCA_029593785.1 Cabassous unicinctus | reverse complement strand
GCGATGGCTATCAAAAGAAAGGTAGGGCAAAGTGGGTGCACATGAGGTGCAAAGTAGAACAACAACAAGTCAGCAGCCAAAAAAGAGTGGATATCTAATTGAACATGCAAGAACTTTGATTAATGAGTACAAAAGGCAATGTGGTAAACAGGGCAATAGATAGCTTTTCTAAAACAGCTACATAGTGCTGAAGGATGAGCAGTTGAATAATTTTGTAACTGAGAATTATAATTCAGTCTCTTAAAATTTATATGCCTTCCCAAAGCATGCCACTCATAAAGACATTTAAATACCACTCATCTAACCTGAGCCCTTTGGAATGTGAACTTTCCTATGCATTTTATGACTTGACTTTCTAACTTCCTAAGTTTACTACCCTAATTTAATTAGACAGACTAGGATCCTCACTGACTCCACAATGGGTTTATCCCATCTATGAAGTTGCAGTAGTAGTTTAGGAGGTAATACTCTTGATTTTCTACCAGCTTTCTTACTTCTGGGCTATACATGATGATGCTAGATTACATCTTTTATCTCTAAATTCCCCCTAAGCTTAAATAATCTATTAGCTCAGATATTTATGACCCAAGAATTGACCTGTAAGAAAGTGATTTTTTTTTTCCCAGTGGCCATTTTTAATGAAGTTGTAGCCTTTCTGTGTCATCCATTTGGGTCTTCATAAAATTATTTTCTGCTCTCCTGAAATATTCTATGCACTTGTACCTTGCTGTTTAGTCTGTCTGCAGTCTTACCCCTTCCATCTTACTTCCTGCTCATTGCCATTTTCCATTTGACAAATCCTTACATATGCTTTGAGATTGGGCTTAAGAATTCTCTATGAAATCTTTCCTGAATCCTCCAAACAGAGCCAATCATTCCCGACTATGTCCCCTATAGCACTTTGTACATAACTCAGATTTAGCTCTTATTACATTTATTTGTGATTACCTTGAACTTATATGTTTTCCTCTAAACAATTGAAAAATTCAAGAAAAAAGTACCATGCTGTATTTATTTTTTGTATTCTTAGTGATTTAAATAGGTCTTTGCATAAAATAGGTGTTCAATAAATATTTTCTGAATAGATTAATAGCTATTTGCTGAATGAGTGAACAACTGAATAAGCATATTACTTGAACAAATGTTCTTCATAGTGCTGGGAGAAAAGAAAAGAAGGCACTGTATAGACACATTATTATCCTCTTTGTTTATATTTTTACATCATATTCATCTGTATACTACATGAGATAAATCAAAGTCACTATAAGAAGGATCCAAATTGCTTCCAAAAATACTGTTTTAAAGGTAAATTCATAAGACTTGTTGATTCATGACCTATTAGCTGTAACCACTTTTACATTTTGTAATTCCAATCCCTCCATAGGTATAGGAAATCTTTTGCAAAATTTATTAAATAAAACCAACTCATAAGTAAAAAATAACCCCCTCTTTATTTTCTTAAAAATGAAACCCATTAATGAAAACAATACCCCCAAACATACAAACCATTCCATTTTCCATTCTGTCACCTACACACAGCAGAAATAGCAGCTGCTGAAATCTCCAGTGCAAATGTCAATTGCAGATAACCTTACTGAAAATATTCCTATCAAATTGCAACCTCTCTCCAGCTAAAAGAATATATACAGTTAAAAAAAAGAGAAGAAGATACAATAGCATCATCATGTCGCATGGCTGAGTACAGAGAAAAGAAAACGGTAATGACTTGCTAGGTGCCTCCTATATTAAGCTTCTTTATATGATGTTAAAGTATCTTGCCTTCAAGATACATAAAGCATATTACCCACTAAGATACTTAAACATTATCTTAGTATTTGCCAACATCATCCACTTTTGCCCTATTCACATACTGCCTTTATTGTTGCTTACTTAAGCTATTTTTTTTCATTTAATTTCACTCATTTGTTACTAAATAAAATTATTTTAAAAGGGAACTTATTATCAAAACAATCAAAAGCAATGATAAATAAATATTAAATAGTAATATTTATAGTAAATAGTAAGTGACCATACAAATAAGTACAATGAAAATAAAGTTAGTAAAAATTAAAATTAGAAACAATTTAAAAAGTCTAATTGAAAAATAATTGATTGTATTCTAGTTACAATTTTTCCTAACTTACATTAAAATTAAAACATATGTATTTTTTTTAAATGTTTGTCATGTACCTTCCTAAATATACCACACTTTATGCAACACTCTCATCTCATTTATTCCTCACAAGAAATCTCTGAGTCATATAATATTACCTTATTTTTTAGAGATGAGAAAAATAAAGTTCAGAGAAATTAAGTATCTTATCCAAGGTCATTTGCCTAGAAGTATTAGGCTTTGAATCCTGGATTGTCCCTTACTTGTGTCTAGATTTTCAAAACTTGTCTGGGCCTCAATGACCTTACCTTTAAGACAAGATGTAATAGTACAAGAAATTTCATGTAAAGGCTTATGACAAAATAAAAATAAATTAAATGAAGGAGCAAGTGCTATATATTTAGATAATATCCACCAACCCTTGAGTTGGAGTGGTGAAGATAAGCTTTCTATAAGAAGGGAAATCTGAGTTGGGCCTTAGAAAACAGATCAGAAAAAGTACATTTTTGCCAAAGGAAATAGCATGACTAAAAGTAAAAAGGTAGGAAATCATGAGATGTGTTTGAGGAATAATGGAAAATAAGTCAGAAAAGGCTGTAGCTAAACTGCAATTAGACATTGCCGGTTAACATTTAATCATGATAAACATGACCAGAGGCAGAGATTAGGGAGAATCATAGCGGTAAAGGAGAAATGAGGGTCTTGGTTAGGGTGATGATAGTAGGAATAAAGACAAGGAGAAATTTAAGAAACATTCTTTCCCGATACTCTGGACTAGGTGCTGACTATTGACTCACTCTCTTAGCACACAATATATTTCTTTTCACAACATTTATCACGTTGACAATTATCTATTTAATATATGTATTTTCCTTGCTAAATGGGATATTGCTTGCTGAATGGCAAAACAGGGGCCATTCCTGTCTTTTCATCATTGTATTCCAGTTGCCTAACAAAGTGCCTGGAATATAAGTGCTCCAAAAAAGATTTATGAAATGAATGAACCAAGGAAGGAATAACTGAGGAAAGAGAATGTGTAAAACTTGACAGTTGCTTTAAAGGCTGAGAGCAGAGTCAAAAGTAGCTGAAGATTTGAGCTCAGGGGCCTTGGTGAGACCTCTAAGGCAAAGGAAGAATTTTCTTTAGAATTCCCCGTTCTTTCATTATAGTTTCTATTTCTTCCCTTGTCTCTTTAATCATTTTAAGTATTCTTATTTTATAGTCTCTATCTGAAACTTTTATTAAATGACATTCTTAGAGATTTAATTCTGTCATTTGTTGTGTCTACTGATTCTTCCTCATGGTTGATAGTTTCCAAGTGAGGGTTCTAAATTTTCTTTGTAAGCTCTTCTAAAACAGATGATTTTTCAAAATAAGAAAGTATTGTGGCAATTATTCTTATATTTTTTCCTTCTAGATGTTCTACTAGCTTTAACCTGTGCCTTGGGAATTTCCACATCCATATAAAAACACAAAAGGGGTGATAGTGGCTTAACTTTTAGATATATTCATGTTATGATGCTTCTGGAAAAGTCAGGAGTATATATGTCTAACAAGCAATGGGATGGAAGAATTTCTCTTTAACGCATTCATTTATTCATTTGTTTATTCAACAAACATTTATTGAGTGTTACAATGTAACAAGCATATTTCTAGAGGAATAGCAGTGAACTAAACAGATGACAATTCCTTTCTCATATAGCTTACCTTTTAGTGTTGAAGAGAGACGATAAAGAAGATAAACAGCAAAATATATAGTTTACTAGATAGTGATACATGCTAAAGAGAAAAATAAAACAGAGGAATGGGATAAAAAGTGTTGAGGAGTAGTTCAATTTTTTAATAGGTTAATCAAGGCAAACCTCACTGAAAAAGTAACTTTTGAATAAATACCTTAAAGAAATCAGAGAAAGTCAGTATGATATGTGAAGAAAGATATTCTATGCAATGGCTTATGAAGGGACTGTGGCTGGTTTGTTTCAAGGCAGTAGGGAGGCCAGTGTGGATGAAACAGACAAAGCAGGAGGAAGATAGTGGGAAATAAAGTTGGAGAGGTAAAGAAGTGGGTGAAGGGGAGTGTGGAAAGCAGATCCTGTAGGCCTCCTAAGCTATTGTGGGTACTTTGGCTTTTGTAATGAATGAGATTGGAATCAATTTTGAGCAGATTACTAACATGTTATGACTAATGTTTTAATAGGACCACCATGGCTGCTGTCTCGAGAATTTTGGCTGTAAGGAGTCAAGGATGGAAACTGGGAAAAATTATTGCAGTTCTCAAGATGAAAGGTAAAGGTACCTTGGAGAAAACCAATACATAGGGAAATAAAGAATAGACATATTTTTTAGATAAATCCAATAAGCCATACTGCTAGATTGGATGTGAGATGTGAGAGAGAGAGCAGAGGCAAGGATGACTCAAAAACTTTTGCTCTGAGAAACTAGGAGGCTTAACTTACCTCCGGATGAAATTGAGAAGACTTTGGATAGTGCAAGCTTTGCCAGAAAAATATAAAGTTTGGCCCTAGACATATTATGTTTGAGTTATCTTTTAGAAATCAGAATAGCATTATCAAGTAGGCTGTTATATGTACAAATCTAGAGTTTGGAAGAAAATACCAGCATATGAATGAGATTTAAACCATGATCACTGGATGAGATAGAGAAAAAGCTTAAAGACCAAGTCCTTGAGCCTCTCAACATTGACAATAGTCTATTTAATAGTTCCTTGCTGACCTGTGAGTTCCATATAAACAGTGAACAAAGTAAAAGAAAGATAAGAAAGTCGAGCATATATGGATTGAATTTCCATGGTATTTAAGCTGATTAAAGAAGGCAGTAAGGACAGGAAAGAGGAGAGAATCAGTGAAAAACTCTTAGGATCAATGTATTATATAGGACCAGGTAGGGAGTGAAGGTATCACACATATTTGAGGCTTGCACTGGGAATACTATGCTTTATGTGGTTAAGATACTTATCAAACCTAACATTTATCAAGTTTTTAATATGAGTCAAAGATTTAAATACTTATTTAATCTTCAAAGAATGCTGAAGGGTGGGTCCTATTTTTGTGTCCAGTTTATACAAAAATAGATTCAACGCAATTAAGTAACTTGCTGGAGGTCAATCACCTAACTCAAGATCTCTTTTCCTAACCAGGGTACCTGACATATGACACCAACCCCAATATCCTTGGCAGAGGGCTGTAGCTCCTGCTAGCACACTAGCTGTATTGGGGATCAGAAACCTGCCTTCTGATTCTTACTGTCTTGTTGTCTCAATTAGTATTTGGTGCAGTTTTTTTTAAATGCTTCATTCTGTCTCAGGAGAGTTGAAGAGAATCAAAAAAAGGTTTCATTCACAATAGGTCTACCCTGGGCTCCCTCAGGGGAAGGAAAATTCAGGAGAACTGAGTTACAGCAACTTGATCCAGTTCCCATTCTGCACATTCTCATAAAAAACTAATAAAATAGGTGATTAGCTAATTGCAGAGTTGACACTCCAGAGGAAGATGGTAACTACAGGCACAAAGTTGGGCGCTTTCCCCATGGAGGGTATGGTTGCTCAGCTGGAGGAAATACATATGCTTTTATTACCAACGGAGCTCCGGGAAAACGCCCAGCCATGAAAGAAAGAAAATGTAAATGTGGAATGGTACAATCACTTTGGGAATGTAACAAAATACCATCACTTTGGGAAAACAGTTTGGAAACTTTCCTCAAAAGTTAAACATATACCTACTAAATGACTTAGTAATCCCACTCCTAGATATTTTCCAAAGTGAAATAAAAACATATGTTAATGCAAAGACTTGTACAGAAACTTTATAGCAGCTTTATTTATAACAGCCAAAAAACTAGAAACATCCCAAATGTCTATCAATAGATGGATTAAACAAATTGAGGTACGTTCATTCAAGGAAATACTACTCAGCAATAAAAAGGAATGAAGCAAAAACATGGATGAGCGCCAAAATAATTAGGCTGAGTGAAATAAGCCAAACAAAAACAAGCACATACTGTTTGATTCCATTTATATAAAATTCTAGAAAAGAGAAAGGAATCAATAGTGACAAAGCATATCAGTAGTTGACTGAGGAAATGGGCAGGGTGAGAAGAGGGAGGGAGTACAGAAGAGCACAGGGAAACATTTAGACTGATGGATATGTTCATTATCTTGATTGTGGTGATGCTTTTACAAGTGTATACATGTGTCAAAAGCTATCAAATTACATCTTAAACATGTGCCATTATCATATATCAATTATACCTCAACAAAACTGTTAAAACAAAAACATAAAAGGACACTAAGCATTTTAAATTTAACCAGAAGAATAACTATATTAGCTTTTCTTTAAAGGAGAAAGGCTAACAAGTCAGAATGATTTCATAAAAAAGAAAAGAATATAAAATGATTAAGAAAAGAAGCAGAAACTAGGACAATGTATTAAAAACTTCTATTTCCATTTTTTTCTATCTCTCCCTAACTTATGCTCCTTTCTTATCTCTCACCTACAGTAATTTTCCTAATGAAATTTCACACCTGTCCATTTCTGACACCATTTGACATTTTGTAACAGTACAAATATTAACAATGTATTTTGGGCATATGTTTCTGTCTGGTCTGCATTGCAAGTGGACCAATAATGAGTTTAAGAAAACATAAATAAGTCTATTTTTCTTTTCCATTTTATTTAGTTTGGTTTTGGTGTAAAAACAGACTTAAACATGGTACTTAGTTTTCATTTCAGAAATTGATTTTTTACTGTCTTTTCTGCTGTTGCATAGGATACTTGGTTTTTGAAGTCTATACTCCAAACTATTCATCTCAGCAACTTTTGGCAGGAAAACTATTCTAAGAGATCCTGGGAATGCTTTATGTTTTCTTTCTTTGCTTAAATGAAAGAAAACCGGAGTTATTATTTTTCCATTTGGCAAGAAAACCAAAGGACCTATTACTAAGGATCACACATGTAACTACACATACTAGAATATCATCCTACTTTCCATTGAATATTTAAAAGGGATACTTTGAAATATTTTCAGGGGTCTGAACAACAAACATAAGTCAGGATTCCACACCCAGAACATGGAGAAACGTCCTCCCTGATGGGGAAAAGCTGCTTCAGATTCAGGAACGAGGGCCAAAATGATCAATTTGTTTCCTGTCGGCACAGCTCAAATCACATTCTTGACTCAACAACAGTGAGCTCTTTCCAGCACATCCATTTAGGGAGCTTGGCTCATGCTGAGGATGTCTGTAAGACCTAATGTCTATGAGAACGAGCATACCCATGCCAAGGAAGTATGGAACACTGGGTTCTGAGCACAAGGGCCTTCGTCCAGGACTGAAACTTGCATGGAAAGCCTGGTGACCAATCCGGTACCAGATACCTCCAGGCTTTGGGATAGGACAAGTCAAATAAATTCTTTTAGCTCATTCATGGAAGCTCTACTGACAAATGTCTAATGACAAATTTGCTTAGAAACCAGAAAGAAGACTACATGGTAAGTAGTTAGATGAGGAAGTAATGCACTGGAATCACAGTAGACCTGGCCCAGATATGTGGTAAAGGAATCCCCTGGTTTCTACCCTAGACAGATGTTCTCAGCTGGGTGCTGTTTTATAGCAGTGTTCTAAGAGCCAGCATCACATAATTCATGTAATGATGATAAGTAACATTTATTGAATGTTTGATCTATATGAGGCATTGTGCTAAGTACTTAACATGAAGTTCAAACCTCATCACAACTCCATGAAGTCAGGAACTAACCTTACCCTCCAGGTACAGACCTCCTAACTGGCCACTGCTTTAGCCTTTTTGCCTTGAACTCACCATGAACACTCTTTCCCCAGGTCTCGTGCCTTGCTCTAAACTCTGCCTGGAATTCTCTTTCCCAGATAACCATATGGTCCCTCCTTCACCTCCTCCAAGTCTTTAACAGAGTGTCCCTTTTTCAACGAGGCCTTTCCTGAACATCTCACATAAAATTGCAACTCCCACCTCCAACTACCTAAACTCTCTCCTTTGTGCTAATTAGAGAAGTTTTGGGTTTAAAGAAAAGTCATACATAAACTGCAGAGCTCCCATATACCACTCTATTAATAACAACTTGCATTAGTGTGGTATATTTGTTATAATTCATAAATGAACATTTTTATAAATATACTATTAACTATAGACCATCATTTACAATAGGGTTCACCGTGCTGTACAGTCCTATTTGTTTTATTTTTTTTAATTTTTATTCTGGTAACATATATTCAACCTAACATTTCTCCTTTTAACCAAATTCACATATATAATTCAGTGCTGTAATTCAGAGTGTTGTGTTACCATCACCACTATCCATCACCAAAACTCTACAATCAACCCAAATAGGAACTCAAGCATTAACTCCCCATTCCCTACTCCCAATCCAGGCTCTGGTAATCTATATTCCAGATTCCAATTCTATGAGTTTGTTTTCAACATTGCACTTGACATTTAACATCATACTTCACTTATTTATTTTATTTCTTCTCCCCCCATCTTTACTAGAATGCAAAGTCTATGAGGGCAAGGAACTTTTCCTTTTTTGTTCAATAACTAGAATACCTGCCATGGTGTAAGCACTCATTAAAAATGTGGAAGTGGTAAGTGGAAATGGTATGGCTTTAAGTAATAACCAGTTGTTATCATAAATTGCTATGCTAAAAGCAAAAACAACATCTTTAAATAAATCTCTTAGCTTAAGATTAACCAATAGTTTTGCTAATATGCCACTGTGGTGGTTTGAAGCTGTATGTACTGCCAGTAAAACATGTTCTTAAATCGAATCCATTCCTGTGAGTGTAAACCGATTTTAAGCAGGTCCTTTTACTTCAATTAAGGTGTGACATATCTCATTCAGGATGGGTCTTAATCCTATTAATGGAGGCCTTTATAAGGAAATGAATTTCAGATAGAGAGAGAAAGTCATGGAAGCAAGAAGCTGAAATCAACAAAACCTGGAGGCAAAGGGAAAGACCAGTAGATGCAGCCATGTGCCTTGCCATGTGGCAGAGGAGCCAAAGATCAACTGCAGCCAGTCTATGGGAAGAAAGCATTGCCTTGGTGATGCCTTTACGATGCCTTAATTTGGACATTTTCTCAGCATCAAACTGTAAGCTATTAAATTCTCATCGTTAAGCCAACCCATTTCATGGTACCTACTTTAAGCAGCCTAGGAAACTGAAACAGCCATGTTCCAATAATTTCATCCAAACTTACTTTATAAAACAACAGGTTAAACAATTCAGTTAAGTGAGCAATAAGTCAGTTTATTAGCAGGTATTAGATGGAAAAAAAAAAAAAAAAAGTATGTGACAATTTAGGCTTTGCCTTCCTGAAGCTTTTAGTCTTGTTGGGAAGAGAAAACATATAACCTGAAACAATTAGAAGACAACATATTAATTATTTAATTTATTATTTATTCATCTGTTCATGGAATAAAATATTACCTTCATGTTCAAGGCATGCTGGGATAGGTACTGGGATTATAGAAGTGAATAAAACATGGTTTCTACTCCAAGAAGTTTAAAATCTGGTAGAAGAGAGAGGATAAACTATAAGATAAAACTTGCTAAATGGAATAAAAACTTTATAAATGGAATGAAATTTGTTAAAATTAAGTGGAAAGATAAAATGCTTTAAGAGTTCATAAGAGGGAGAAACTACAACGACAGTACATTATAAAGTGCAAAACTGACTATAATCACATGCCAAACTGTATGGCATGGACAATAAAATATCATTGTCTATCACCCCAGCAATTGAAATACACCAGAGATTTTGGTAAGATTTCATGTAGAAAATAACTTATGCCAAGAATCATATTTCTCTTAATTCCCTGTGAAATGGCACTTTAAACAAAGTGCAATCCTGAATGATGTTTCCATCTGTTCCTGGGAGTAATTTAATAACCTTAGTTTTGTTCTGCCTCTCCCCAGTTTTGCAAACAAAATGAAGAGAAAGCCTAGTATTAATTTCCCAAAAGTATAATTTAAAATTAAATTCATGTAAAATTAAGTACAACAAATAACATAAAAGCAAGTTGTTACACTACATATGAAGTATTGTGTGGTGATTTGAAACTGTATGTACCCCAGAAAAGCATGTTCTTAAAGTTAATCCATTCCTGTGGCTGTGGACCCATTGCAAGTAGCATCTTGTGATGAGGCGACTTTAGTAAGATGTGACCCATGTCATTCAGGGTGGGTCTTAATCCTCTTACTGGAGTCCTTAAAAAGAGAATGAAATTCAGACAAAGAGAGAGAGAAAGTCACAGAAGCAAGAAGATGAAAGCAATGAAACCTGGAAGAGGAGGGAGAGACCAACAGATGCCTCCACGTGTCTTGCCATGTGGCAGAGGACCCAAGGATGCCTGGCAGCCCATCTTTGGGAAGAAAGCATTGCCTTGATGATGCCTTGATTTGGACATTTTTCTCAGCCTCAAAACTGTAAGCTAATAAATTCCCATTGTTAAAAGTTAACCCATTTTATGGTATCTGCTTTCAGCAGCCTAGCTAACCAAATATATTGCCTTCCCAAAATAGAGAGATAAAAAAATAATCTGTATTTCAAATATTTGTCTTGCTTTTTCCAGACTGTACAAGTGATGCTACTTATTATAGAAAATCTGAAAATATAGAACAAAGAAATAAAAATAAGATTCACCTATAATCCAGTTATCTCCCTCAATGCTGGAAATTGATATATTTCCTTCCAAATATAGGTGTAGATATAGATATACATAAATGTAGCTATTGGTGCAGCTATTGATCATAATTTGGATAATATTTTATCCATTATTGTGAGAAATTGTACTATCTTTCAATAAGCTTCAAAAAACATGATTTCTCTTGGCTGAATGGCATTCCTTCTCATGGATGTGCTATTATAAACAATGTTGTGATAAAATAAATATACAAAAATGTTTATTTGGTTTTCTGACTATTTCCTTAGGATGAATTCCTAGAATGAGACTTAATGACTAAAATGAATGGTAAATACATTTTTGAGACTTTTATTCAGTGTTGTTAAATTGCTTTCAAAATGTTACAGCAATTTATATGCTGGACATCAGTACACTGGAGAGACCATTACCCCACAATCTTGTCACCTTGAATATTGCCATATTCTTTTCCTAATCTTTTCTAATTTGATAAACAAAATTCAATACCCATGGAGATTTTTGTTTACACTGTTTTAAATATTGCTTTAGAATATTTTAAGAGTTTATTAGAATTTTTAATTTTCATGAAATTTTTATATATTGGAAATTTTCATATTAATTTTTAAGAGTGCTTTATAGTTTAGGCAAAGTTGTCATACTTGTGGCTTTTTAAGTTTTCAAATTTTAAACTTAGTATTTTAACGAGTTTATGTAGTCAAATCTATTTTTTCTTTGTGATTTATTCTATTGCAATTATGATTCAACAACCCTTCCCAAATCCAAGATCAGTTAAATATGGACATTTTTTGTTTTATTTTTATATTAGCCTGCCAATTAATCTGTAATTAATTTGATGTTTAATGATAAAATTATTGATATGTTTATTGAGTTAAGGACTGCATGCCAAACACTGCACTAAATCTCCATATGAATTATCTATTTTAATCCTTATAATCACTTTATGAGATAATAATTATAAGTGTCCTTATTTTACATGTTAGAAAACTAATGTTTATAGAGTTTGAGTTATTTATCCAAGGTCATAAAGCTAGTTAGAGCTCGAACTTTTTTAGTCTGGAGAGCATGTTTTCTCAACTACTCTATTTATACTAATGTCAGATCTGGCTCTAATTTGATTTTTCATCAAATAGCCCATTTTCTGAACACTATGTCTTGAAAAATCTATCTGTTCCCCTTTTGATTTGTATTGTTTCCTTCATCATATATGACATTATGTTTGTCTACATTAAGCTCCATTTCTCAGTTATCCGTTCTATTCCATTGATCTGTCAGCTAGATCTTGCACCAACACTGTACCATTTTACTAATTGCAGCTTTGTAATGCTTATTATATAATAGAGCAAACAGTCCATTCAGTGTTCTACCTTTTGACAAATAACACTCTTTTCATCCATTTATTATTCCAAGCAAACATTAAAATCCTTTCATTAGGCTCAAATAATTTATTATTTGGCCTTTCATGAGTTGTATTAAATATTGGAAAATGTTAATATTTTTAAATGTCACATTCCCCATCCAAGAATGTGAGTTATCTTGCCATTTATTCAACAACCTTTGACATCACACAGTAAAATTTTGTGATTTTCTTCATCTATATGCAGCATAGGTAGTACTAGAGTTATTCCTAATAACAGTGCTTTTTTGCAGCTATTTTTAATGGGATATTTAAAATTATATCCTCTCTTTGTTAAAGTAATTAGGCAAAGTGTTGATTTTTTTGCATACTTGTCTTTTATCTATCCCATTTCTTGAGTTTTCAGCAAAAACAGCAATTTAATCTTCTCTTTGGTATACCCATTATCCTGTTTCATGTCATATTTCACTGGCCAGAAACATCAGGATAATGTAAAAGCATTCACTGGCCAGAAATTTCAGATTAATGTTAAAGTGTAATAGTTATGACAGCTATCCTTCTTTATTCCCAACTTTTATGGAGATGCTTTTAATCTTTCAACATTAATTGTGACAGATTGATGGTTTGAGATAGTTATTCTCTACAACGTTAAATCTGTAGCCTTTTAATTTTAGTTTTCTAAGAGTTTTTGTCAGGAATGAGTATTGAATTTTGTCAAATGTCTTTAAAAAGCTGTAGAATGATACATTTTTATTTCTTCGATCTTTAGATGTTTTATGGTAATATATTTCTAATTTAATTATCTTTGCCTTCCAGGGATTAAACCCTACTTACTCTTAATATTCGATTCTTCAAATGACTGTTAAATTTCATCAGGTGCATTTTATTTAAGATTTATGCATCTTTACTTATAAATGAGAATAGGTCACGGTGCTTTGTCAGGTTTTGACATCTGGGTAACAGTAACTTCATAAAGTGAACACATAAATGAACAAATGACAAATCACACATGGAGGATGTGCTAGAAAAAGCAATTTAAGGATGAAGACTTAAAATTTATACTATATGCCGAGTTAGCTCTTGTTTTATGTACCTCTCTCATATTCAAATTCCCTTTCTTGACGTGCCCTCCTCTTTAGTTTTTCTATTAGGAAAATTATCATTATGTTTACTTGATAAATACATCCACGAATCATATATTTTTTCATATAATAAAACTTAATTTTTAAAGAAGTTTTAGGTTTCAGAAAAGTTACATTGAAAATAGAGGGGATTCCCATATACCTCCTTCCCTCTCTCTGATATGAACTAAGGATATTGAGCAGACTCACAGAGGTAGTGTCTGGAAGATATACTACCAAGAGATAGAAAGGGAGGAGAAAGTGGTGAACTGATATTCTATTTGGGCAGATTCTATGATAAGGATGGGGGTGGTTTGGCAGTGGATGGGGGTGATGGTGGTGCAGCAATGTGAGTGTGGTCGACGAGCTGGAGGGTGAGGGTGAGCGGGGTTGGGGGTTGGGTTAGACTATCCATAGAGCTGGGGGAAGTTCATATCATTTTTAATGTATTTATATCTAATATGAACTAAATGCCTATTTTAGGTCAGTCATTTATCAGTGATATATATAGTAATAGATTTCTAATACGTATTTATTATGGTTTTATATATATATGTAAGGTTGCAGAAGAGCCCAATTCATTCATTCAAGTTTCATTGAGTATATATTATGTGCCAACCACTTCTCTAGGTGTTAATGGTGTGCCAACCACTTCTCTAGGTGTTAATGGTGCAGTGAGGAATGAGACAGGTAAAGTTCCTGCTCCCGTGAATCTATTTTCTGACACAGATGAAGAATGTTATACTGATTGATAAAAGCAATTTGCCCAAATTTATATACATTATAACTGAAGAAATTATTTTACTGTACTACACTATGAGAAACTCATTAGAAAAATATTCATGAAGTAGCTTTCAAATATGTATAATATTTTGTAATCAGTTTGGCTTAAAGGCAGAGAAATGGATAGGATGACCCCTGGAAATTTCTTTAAGCTCTAATTCTACAAGGTCACAAACTGTCTCAAACTATCAAAAGTGCATTATCAAGAATGAGAAAAAGAGAAAAATTCTAATGATATTGACTTTAAATTTCCCAAGGTTAGGAGTTACAGTTATAACTTACTGAGAACATTCCATTCCAGGTCTTATGCTATGCATTACATATGGACTGTATCATGTCAGCATCCTAAAAATACTTCAAAACAGTATAATTATCACAATTTTATGATTGAGGAAATAGAGACTCAGAATTTAAGATAAGTGGACCAGTATCCCACATGTGACAAGTAGAGAGGCTGAAACTCAAATCCAGGTCTGTCTGTCTCTGTGGCTCAATATTGTCAGGACTTCATTGAAGCCTTGATAGAAATTCAGTATAAATTTTGGGTAAGAATTTAGATGCAATTTAAGGGGTTAAGAATCTAAGGCCAACTCACAGGGCTTCAATAATAACTGTATTGAGTCAATCCATCATGAAATATTCTTTTCTGAGTGGCGAAGGGTACTGGTATGCAGCCTTTCTCTGATAGATTAGAAAATGAGTTCTGGGAGGGCAGCAGCCATATCTTACTTATTGTTGGGTCTCTAGTATCTGGCATGACATTTGTCACATAATAGCCATTCAGTAAATGTTTGAGTGACTGAATGAGTGAACGAGTCTCTGTAGCCCAAGAAAAATCAATACAGATGATAGAAAAAAGAACACAATAAAAAAAACACCTTTTCTAGATTAAAAATAGTCAGAAAATTAGGAATATAAGTGGGCTTCCTCACATGATAAAGGGCATATAAGAAAAACCCACAACTAATATCATACTCAAAGGTGAAAGAATGAAAGTTTCTCCCCAAAATCAGGAGTAAGACAAGGATACTTGCTTTCACTGCTGCCATTCAATTATACTGGAAGGTTCCAGCCAGACTAACTAGGCAAAGAAAAGGAATAAATGTCATTCAAATTGGAGAGGAAGAAGTACGTCTATCTCTATTTTCAGATGACATGATCCTATTTCATAAAGAAAATCCCCCCAAAAGCAGAAGAAAGCTACTAGAGATAATAAGCAAATTCAGAAAATTTACAGGGTACAAGATCATCACACAGAAACTAGTTGTATTTCTATACACCAGCAATGAACAATCTGAAAAGGAAATTAAGAAAATGATTCCATTTACAAAAGCATCTCTAAGAAAAAATATATCTGAGAATAAATCTAACCAATGATGTGAAACAGTTATATACATAAAACTGTAAAAGAATGAAATTAGATCCCTAGCTTATACCATATACAAAAATTCACTTGCAATGGAGCAACAACCTAAATATAAGAACTAAAACTATAAAACTCTTAGAAGAAAACACAGGGGCAAATCTTAAGGACCATGTATTAGGCAATGGATTCTTAGAGTTGAAATCAAAAGCATGAAGAACAAAAGAAAAAAAAAATTGTGCTTCATTTAAATTGAATAGACATTTCTCCAAAGCATATATAAGCATATAGAGAGATGCCCAACATCATTAGCCATTAGGGAAATGCAACTTAAAACCATAATGAGATACCACTTCACACCCACTAGTATGCCTCTTATTTAAAAAAATGGAAAAAAACAAATCTTGGCAGAATATGGAGAAATTGGAACTCTCATGCATTGTTGGTGGGGATAAAATGGTGAAGTCACTGTGAAAAACAATGCAGTTCTGCAAAAAGTTAAACCTACAATTACAATATGTCCTCACGATTAAACTCTTGGTTATATACCCCAAAGAATTGAAAGCAGAGACTCAAATAGATATTTGTACAACAATGTTCATCACAGCATTATGCACAATAGCCAAAAGGTAGAAACAACTCAAGTGTCTATTCACAAAAGAATGGATAAACAAAAAGTGGTCTATCCATAAAATGTTGTACTATTTGGCCATAAAAAATAATGAAGTTCTGATACATGCTACAATATGGATGAACCTTGAAGACATGATGCTGAGTTAAATAAGCCAGACACAAAATGAGAAATATTGTATGATTCCACTTATATGAAATATCTAGAATATGCAAATTCATAGAGATAGAAAGTAGATTAGAGGTTACCAGGGACTGGGAGAAGGGAGAATGGGGAGGTATTGTTTAATGGGTAAAGAGCTTCTGTTTGGAGCGATGAAAAAGCTTTAGTAATAGAAGATGGTGATGGTGGCACATTATAAAAATAGTTAATGTCACTCTGCTGTACACATTAAAATGGGAAATTTTAAGTTATATATATGTTATCACAATAAAAAAAGAAGAGAAAAAGAAAGGAAAAAAGCAAAAGAAAGCCAGTCAAGAGATCCAGATCCTTGGTTTGATTCTGTTACTAATTATCACCCATGTTAAGTAGATTCTTAATTTCTATATACCTCAGTTGTTTCATCTGTGAAATAAAGAGGTTGAAGTAAATGATCCTGTAGGTTCTTATTAACTCTAAAATTCTATGAACTGGAATTAATAACTCCAGTATTTTCTTACAAGCTTTCTTACTCACCAGAGGGAAGAAAAAAAAAAAGTTTTCATTTATCGAAATTGCTTGCAGGCAGGTCAAGGACTCTAACCACAAATTAAACAACTTCCAAGTTTCCTGGAAGTGCATTCAAGAAGTCCCATTGCTGGGTATATGAGAATCACCTATATTCTATATGTGACTTTTCTGTAACCTAAAGCTTCTTTGAAGACAAAATGAAAAAAATAAAGCATTGGGTGAAAAAATGGAAGCAAATGTCACTGTATATACAAGACAACAGATCTTACAGTGATGAAAGACATACATTAAAATTTTTTTAATTTTATATTTTATATTTTTATATTATTTCAAACTTTTAAAAAAAGTTTTCATATTTTATTCATTATTTTTAAAACCATCATTATTATATCATTTTCCTATTAATTATATTCAGTTATTATGTTGGCTTCAATTTTGAAGAAATTTCGGATCACAGAAGGGTTACAATTGTGGCAGGGGAGAATCATTGGTGCAGGGTGTCAGAGATGGGGGATGCATGGGAGGAGGTTCACCTGGGGCATACCTACAAGACGTGAACATGTTTAAGTGTTCATGGGGCATTGTCACAGTGGGTTGAGACCCACATAATAACCAAAGAAATATTGAAGTCCCAACCTGGAGAGCCCTGCTGCATTCTCTAATGGGACAGCAAGAATCCCCTGAGTATAGGGGCAGTGAGTACTGAAGGAGGATGTACCATTGATAGGCCCTTGATTGTGATGACTGTACTTATGAACCTTTACTTTTGAAATTAAAACTTAGCATAGTATCATAAGATGCCTAAGCTTTGCCTCCTGAAAGCTTTCACTGCTCAAATGTGGCCTCTCTCTAAGCCAAAACTCAGCATATATATGCATTAGCTTCCCCTTAGCATGGGACATGACTCCCAGGGATAAGCCTCTCTGGCACTGAGGGATTACTACCAAGCAACAACTAGCAATGCAACTGGAAAAAGATCTTGACCAAAAGGGAGAAAGGGTAAAGACAAATGAGTTTATATAGCTAAGAGACTTCATAGTGAGTTGGGAGGTCATTCCAGAGGTTACGCTTATGCACATCTCAGTAGGATCTCAATGATTGCAAATGTAAATATTCCCTTAAATAGTGAGGTTCCTGAGGGCACTGGAGACATCTAGAAGCTATAGGCAGGGCAGACAGCTCAGGAGTTTGGTACCCTGCCAGTGGGCCCTACTTTGGAATTTACACTCCCCAGTGTGATAGAGTTGGACTTAATTGTGTTTTCCCTACACATGGCTCTGCTGCCTCTCTATTTGAACCTAGAGTTAGTACTAGAGTTGATAGTTGTATATCCAAGAAACTTAAATCTTTGTGCAGTCCATGTGCCAGTTGGGCCCTGAATCTCAAAAGACTAGCAACACCTACTCTCCAGTTCATTGGACTCACCCAGGACAACTAACAAGGAGATGATGACTGACAACGACCAGAGAGTCCTCAACTGAAAGTGAGAAGGTCCCATCTATCTGCCCCATGGGATCTAAGCCCCCTCTCAATTAGAGGTGGAGTGGGCATCACCATCCCAGAATGCTCAGGAATGGGGAATAGACGATGGACTAGAGTAGACTTACAGTTGTTCTATTGTAGACTTGTTGTGATCCTATGGAAAAACTTTTATCATGGATGTGGAGGCAGTGGCTACTGGAGGTTCTGAGGGGAAGGAGAGGGAAAAATAGGTGTATTTTGGGGGCATTTTCAGGACTTGGGAATTATCCTGAATGACATTGCAAAGACAGATACAGGCCATTGTATATCTTGTAATAACTTGCAAAAATGTGCAGGAGAGAGTATAAACTACAATGTTAACCACAGTCCAACTTCTACCACAGGCTTCAAAATGAGAACTTTATAAAAACTTTTTTTCCAATGGTTCTACAACTACTGAATTATGCAAATAAGAATATAAAAGAAATAATTAAATAAATAATAAATTAAAAATAAATACATAAATAATAAAATAAAAATATAGTGATCACTGTGCTTTTAAACACACATATAAATCTAATTTCCTAGGAAGCAGGAACACATTACCCAGTCTTTCCCAATGTACTGCTTGCCTAACAACTGAGAAATGGCCATATATTAACAAGCTAATACAGTCATCCTTCTTGCCCAAGGCTCTAAAGTCATCATTAAAAATCACTTTTCCACAGTCAGGGAAAAATACATATTAGTATTTAACGGAATGCCTATTTGGTTCCACAGAAAAAAGGAAGATAATTGTAAATGGCTTTACTATGTAATATCTTCTTTTTTTTTTTTTTTCAAATGCTTAACTGGAAATGATACATCATCACCCATCAGGGGTTGGGCATGCAAAAAATTCCATAAAATTTATAAGTTTAATTTGACTTTAGCTGAGCGGAACTCTTAGTAGCCTCCTAAAAATTAGTTCAATCCCTTTAGGAAAGTTTACAGAATGTACAAAATGTTTAGCATGCCAACCATAAACATCACATGCCAGATTTTATTGCAACAAGGAGAGAATTTTGAAATGTACCAAGTTTCAGCAATGTAAGACCAGCTTTTGGAACTGTCAGATGCTTAGACAGAGGTAGGTGTTTATTATATAAAGTCCCAATTCATTTCTATTGGCTACAAAGCAATCTTCAAAGAGACATAATCCTAGAATAGGAAAGGTCCAAAGAGATCTCTGAGCCAAATCCCTTGCTTTAGAGATGAAAGACCCAGGGCTCAGAGAGATTTAGGCCCTTGTCCAATGTCACACCCAGGAGCAGAGACAGCTCATAGACTTTGCTCTTTTACTTCCCAGTGCAACATTTTTTCCTCTATTTCCACGCAGTGTCTCTCTTCCTCAGACAGAGGCTTATTCACTACAGTATTCCTTATTGGATAAGCCTTCTGAGAAACCAGCAGCTCTGAATAGAAGATGGTTCAGGAACAAGGGTGCCATGGTATGGCCCATTCTCCTCAGAAACACCAAAGAATTTTGAAGAGGAGGATGTGGAGAACAAGAAGAAGGTAGTAGGCAGAAAGAGGTGGTATCTCAAGAAAAGGCCTCTTGTAGGTTGATCACATTTGGATCCCCCTGTGTTTAGAGCTGTACTCTTGGTACTCTTGTTCTCTAGAAGCCCACAAAGGGCAGAAGATGCTAGGGCTCAGCATCACTTAGGACTAGAGGAGGGGAGGAAGAGGTGGTACTGATGGAGTTTTATTGCTATGCAAATTGACCAACCCCTACCTGTGCTCATTTTACTATAATTATCTGATTATGATACCCAATTTGATTGTGAGTTCACTGGGAGTAAGGATTACACCCAATTCATCTCCACATCCTCAGGTCTATCACATATGTCATGTTCAATGAATGTTGGATGAAAATGAAAGAAAGAATAAGCAAATGAATGATGCATGTTGTGCTTAGAAGAGAATCCCAAACTGAAACACACCCCTGGGTTTCTAACAATAGTTGTGCCTCTGATAATATATTTTCTGACAATAGTGGAAATTATTTTTTAAAATATTCTTCATTAATTTCAATAACAGTTGCTTAGGCCTACAATTCAAGACTCGATTGACCTGTTTTACGATCCTCTGTAATAGACTGAAAGAGCACGAGGGCCATGAAGGTAATGCATGTGCTCTTGCCCTCCACTTCAGGCATAAACATCAAATATATCAAGTGCTCACTGTGACTTTACTCTAGGGTATTCAAAAACTGTTACTCTTGCAGTGAATCATCCAGTGTGAAGTACAGAACCTACTGAATCAGGAATTGAGTTTGTTTATTTAAAAAACATTTATTGAGAACATTCTATGTATTAGCAGCACTGCTAGGTGATTGGAATGAACAAGTGAATATAAGTTCCTAGTTTCAAGTTCTACATATTGTTGTCAAGAGAGAATAATAATATACAGAATGATAATGGCTATAACAGAGATATGAACAAACAAATACAGGGGTAGAGAGGAGCCTCCAGTTTAGCCTCCTCACCTAGTTACCAATAGCTTCTCAGTATAGTGGTTTGGGATACAGGATATCTAAGTTCTATTCCTGGCTTTGAAGGAATCTACCCATGTGAGCTAAAGTTAATATCATTAATATCCCTGTACCTTAATCTCTTCTTCTGCAATGGGGAAGAGCTTGGGCTTTGGCAACATACAGACCTAGCTTAAATAGTTCTCTCATTCACTATCTGTTTAACCTGAGGCAGGTTTCTTCACAAGTGTAAAGCTTCACCTTTTTCATCTGTAGAGCAAAAATTATGAGTATGAATACCCTTCAGTGATGTGAAGACTAAATGAATAAGATGTGAAATGTATTTATAATTGTGCTTGGCACATAGTAATTGCCTATAAGTGTTAGCTATTATTATTAATCATATTAATTTAAAATGAGAGAACTAGATTAACTTGAGCTAACTTCTCTGAATGAAATTCAACATAAGTACATATATAGATGAGAGGAAAAATATATGCCAATAAGTGCTGAATAAGGAAATGTCTTCTCCCAACTAGTAAGCAAAAATCTCAAGATGTTACATAGAAAAAGAACCTTGGAGTCATAAGAATGACTCTAACAATAAACAAACAGATCTCACTTATAGACCATATCAGATTTATGATTCACTGCCAAGGTTTACAGAATATTCCAGGTTAAATGCTGTTGACTTTTGGAATGCCCCTATATGTAGAATATTACAGTGAAGTTAATCTATACAGGAAACCATCATGCATTTGATCCATTCTTATCACCATGGCTCCTCAGCAGGACATGCTGCCTGCTTTGGTAACACAGAGTTATTTTGTACAAAGAGCTGTGATTACTTCATAAAGGTCAATTCTCCCAAATCCCTGGAAACCATGATAGGCCAACCCACCAAGATCACAGAAGCAATTAAAAGTGTTTAACCGGGAAAGTTGCCAGGTCCAGATGGCTTCTGCCAGTGGGTTTTTGTTTTTATTTTAAACTGTTCAACACTAGGGAAACAGCATTTCTTTGTCTTCTATCTATTTGTTAGTGGATATTCTTCATATTTGTAAAAGAATGCATTTATCACAAGGATCCTAACCCTAGATGGGCATTAGAATGTAGGCTATAAGAGAGAATGGCAGATCTCCTTTCCCTCAATTCTATTATGACTCAAATCAGCTCAAAATTTGCTACACAAACTCTAATATGCATTATGCATGCATGGAAATATGTTGCATGTGAATTCCCACTTCCATGAAGGCTTATCTAAAAGTTTTTGTAAGCAGAGTCTGTAGGATAATCCATATATTATATAAGGGATGAGAAAGCGCTGAACAAAACAAACTTTTTGTGCTACAAAAACTTCTCTGTGCCCTTAACTGTTGTAGCTTACAACTACCAAACACACTCACTCACTGTACCCTCTGAAATAAATACCTATACGAGGTACATTTATTTGACTAAGACAAAGTTTCCACTTAGAAGTTTATTTGAATCCTACCAACACAGGACAGCCATAGATCTAATCCTGGCTCTGACATTTTATTAATAAATTGACCTTGGGCAAATCATTCAGCTTTTTTAAGTTTTGGTTTGCTCATTGGTTTTTTTTAAAGGGGAACTAATATTATCTATAATTTAAACAGTAGGATCTTGGTATATAACTATTCAGATCAAAGCACAAAAAACAAAGGTCAAGTAAAAAGTATACATGGATTTAGTATATGCTATAGGTGGCAACTATAATCAGTGAGGAAATGATGGATTTTTTAATAAAAAATCTTGAAACAGTTGACAAACTTTTGGGAAAAGATAAAATTAGATCAGTACCTCACACCATATACCAGAATAAACTCCATATGTATGAGAGAGCTGAATGTAAAAAAAGAAAGCATTCAAGGAATAGAAGAAAAGAAGAAAACATGATTAATTCCTTTATTACCTGAGAAGGAGAAAATGTTTTAACTATGACTCAAAATCCAAAATGATAAAAGAAAAAGTGCCTTATATAATATATATACTTAAATATATAATATATAATATATACTCAAATACATATTTTTCTTCAAAATACAAATAACAAAGTATAAGAATATATGTGCAATTTATATCACAGAAGCCAAGGTCTAATCACTTTAAAAATAAAAAGTCCCTAGAAATCTGGAAGAAAAATACAAAATACCCAAGAGAACAGTGGGCAGAAGATATGAACAGACTGAGCCCAGACAAAAGAAAAAGAAATGGTCCTCAAACATATGAAAAGATGCTCAACATTTCACATAAAGGAAACAAAATTCCACTGAAATATTCTTTCATACTATCAGACTGGGGAAAATTCCAAAGTTTTATAACAAACTATGTTGGCAAGGTGAAGCAGGATTCTCATATATTGCTAGTGGGAGAACAAAGTACTATAACTCTTATGACAGTACATTTGACAATATCTAACAAAATTACTTATGTGTTTGGCCTCTTATCCAGAGTCCCATTTCTAGGTATCTACTTTAAAGGTATATTTCCATAAATACAAAACAACATATGCACAAGGTTTTCTGACAGTATTACATAAAAGAGCCAAAGATGGAAAAACCCCAAATATCCAATTGTATTAGTCAGCCAAAGGGGTGCTAATGTGAAATACCAAAAATGGGTTGGTCTTTATAAAGGGTATTTATCTGGGGTAGAAGTCCACAGATACGAGGCCATAAAGTGTTAAGTTTCTTCTCTCACCAAAGTCCATTGCCATGTGTTTGGACTGGCTGCCGACGTTTGCCAGGATTCAGGCTTCTTGGGTTCCTCTCTTCCTGGGGCTGCATTTCTCTCCGGGCTTAGCTCGTCTGGTTCCTCCACAAGGTCAGCTGTAGACTATCAGGTGAACAGCTCACTTCTCTTCTCCTGGGGCCTTCTCTCCAACATCAAAACTCCAACATCAAAACTGCTTCTCAAAAAACTGCCTTCTCTGTCCTTTGCCTTGCCTTTTATATTCGATTCCCCCACCCACCAAGGGGTGGGGCTCAACGCCCTACTGATGTGGCCCAGTCAATGCCCTAGTCATAACTTAATCATGCCCAGATTAACAGATCAGTTTACAAGCATGATCCAATTATATTTTTGGAATTCACAATTACATCAAATAGCCAGATGGCTACACCAACCAACAGGGAACTAATTAAATGCCTGATACTCAGTATAGTACTATATGGCTTTATAAAAATATATGAAGAAAATCTTTATAAAGTTTTATGGAATGATCTCCAGGATATAAGAAGTGAAATAGCAAGATACCTATTGCATTAGAAAGAAAGGGAAATAGGAATATATGCACATATTTGATTACTTTTGTAGAAAGAAATACTGAAGGTAAACTGGAAAATCATAAAAATAGGTAACTACATAAGCTGATTAGGCATATTAACTTGTCCAGGATTGACTTCCTTTTAAACTTTCTAGTTCTATCATTTTTCTACATGGCATTTTTGTATGAAGAGCTTTCCTTCACTTATCTTAAGATGTTACTTATACCTCCTGAGAGCCTCCTTGTTGCTCAAATGTGGCCTCTCTCTAAGCCAAACTCAGCAAATAAATGCATTACCTTCCCCCCAGCATGGAACATGACTCTTGGGGATAAGCCTCCCTGGCATTGAAGGACTACTACCAAGTACCAACTAGTAATGCAACTGGAAAAAGACCTTGACCAAAAAGGGGAAATATTAAATACAAATGAGTTTATATGGCTACGAGACTTCAAAGTGAGTCGGGAGGTCATTCCAGAGGTTACGCTTATGCATGTCTCAGCAGGATCTCATTGACTGCCAAAGTAAATATTGCCTCAAACAGCAGGGCTCTATGAGGGCTCTAGAGACATCCAGACACTACAGGCAGGGCAGACAGCTCAGGAGTTTGACGCCCTGCCAGTGGGCTCTACTTTGGAATTTATGCTCCCCAGTGTTACAGAGTTGGACTCAGTTGTGGTTTCCCAACACATGGCTCTTCTGCCCCTTCTATTTGAACCTATAGTTAGTACTAGACTTGATAGGTATATGTCCAAGAGACTTAAATCTTTGGGCAGTTCATGTACCAGTTGGGCCTTGTATCTCAACAGAGTTGCAACACCTGCTCTCCAGTTCATTGGAATTACCCAGGACAACTAACAAGGAGATGATGATGGACAACAACCATCTCAAGGAACAGAGAGAGTCTGCAACTGCAAGCAAGAAAGTCCCATCCATCTGCCCCATGGGATCTAAGCCCTCTCTCAATTAGAGGTGGAGTGGGCATCACCATCCCAGAATCCTCAGGATTGGGGAATGAATGATGGACTAGAGTTGACTTACTGTTATTCTACTATAGACTTATTATTATTCTAGCAATGGAAGAACTTTTATCACTGATGTGGAGGCAGTGACCACTGGAGGTTCTGAGGGGAGGGAGAGGGAAACATAGGTGTAATTTGGGGGCATTTTCAGGACTTGGGAATTATCCTGAATGATACTGCAATGACAGATACAGGCCGTTATATATCTTGTCATAACTTACAAAAATGTGCAGGAACAAGTTAAATATTACCATGAGAAAAGAGACAAATAAAAAATGTGATCCATTCTGCAAGAGAACTGGTCTAGTATCTTTTAAAAATAAACAATCATAAAGTACATTATTAGGACAATTGAGGAAACATGGGCATGGACTATTGTTCAAATACTATGTCACTTGGAAGTGACAATGGTATTTCAATTGTGTAGGAAAATGTCTTTGTTCTTGAGTGATAAAAGCTTAATTAATTAGGGGTTAAATGTCATGTAGTTTTCAACTTAATTTCAAATCATTCAGCAAAAACAAAAATGTGTACGTGTGTGAGAGAGAGAAAGAGAGAGATAAAGAATGCATGTGAGAGAGACAGAACACATAAATGTGGCAAAATGCCAAAGTGCTAACAATTGGTGAATAAGGTGAAGGGTAATAAAGGTGCTTGTTTATTAGTCTATAAACGTTCCTGTAGGTTTGAAATTGTTCAGAATAAAATTTGGGGTAAAAGGTCAGTGTCATGGCAAAAAATTGGAGAAATTCTTCTGGATTAAAACACATTTAAGAAACAAAAGTATGAACCATGATTGGATTCTGGTGTGGAAAAACAACTGCTATAAACAATTGGGGGGGGGGCAATTGGTGAATTTGAAAATGGGCTAGATATTAGATAATATTAGGAAATTATTATTAATTATCTTGTATGTGGTAATGGTGTTATGGTTATATAGGAGATGGATTGTGAAGCCACTGTGCCTGCAAATTACTTTCAAATGGTTCTGCCAAAACAACTCTAGCTATCTATATAAATAGATGGGGAAAGACAGAGCAATAGATTGATACCTCTATAGAAAGATAGGTAAGACATATCAGGCATACTATTAACAATTTTAAAATCCAGATAATATGAATTTTCATTGTATTATTCTTTGAAAATTTCACCAATTTTGAAAATTATTACGATAAAAAGCTGGAAAAAGTAAAAAGTAAAAGCAATATTTGCTTTTGTGGTTTGTTACAAGGATTAAATAAAAACATCTTAGAGTGTGCAATCTCTGGGGTTACGAAGATTCTCAACAAATGCTATTTTCCTCTCCATTATGCTACATTTTATAACAGAGGAAACAATTAACATATGGAGGAAATCGGTGTTGCCTTATTGGGTTGAGTGGATAAATTCGGGTTTAGTGCACATGTGATTAAGTAGGTTGAATTACTATAAAACGGTCCCTTGACTTCTATGTGTGTTAATTGGATCTTGTTGGTTAGTTCTGAATTTCCCAAAGGAAGAGGAATGTTTATTTTCCTACTCAGTTCTAGTCTTCCTATTTAAGCTCAGCCAAGCGAAGGAAAACAATAACCCTCCCTGCGCACGGCCCCTCCATACACCAAACCTCCCACACATGTATGCATGCTACACTGATTTAACACACCAATTGGAAACTCCAATTACCATATACTTATTTTTATTTTATTTTTAAAGACGTTTTAGATCACATAAATGTTACATCGAAAATATAGGTGATTCCCAAATACCTCAACCTCTCCCCCTCCCACACTTTTCCCCAGTGACAACATCTTTCATTAGCGTGGTACATTTGTTACAATTGATGAACACATATTGAAGCACTGTTTCTAATCATGGTCTATAGTTTACATTATGGTTTACACTTTGCACCACACAATTTTATAGGTTTTGACAAAATGTATAATGGCCTATGTCCGTCATTGCAATGACACACAGAACAATTCCAATGTCCCCAAATGCCCCCTGTTACACCTATTTTTCCCTCTCCCTCCCATCAGAACTTCTGGTGACCACTGTCTTTATATAAAAAATTACCATATACTTATATCTTTGTCTTTAACTCCCTTACTCCTACTGAAATCAGAAGTGCTGTTTGAGCAACTTTTCAATGCTTTCAGTTTTCTTATCACTAGGTCCTTGTCCTGGGATTAAAGCAAGACATGTTTTAGCAGCTTCGCTATTTCTTTAAAGGACTGGGTTTCCCAAATTTAACTATGTCAAAAAATAAAATTTACCAAGTGGATATTAAAATATTTAAAATATAAACAATTTAAAAGTTTCATTCATTAAATCAAATTCCAATTTCTCCTTTGTTACTCCATTTTACTTTTAAAATTTTAATCCTCATGATTCAGCCTTCCAGAATTCTTCTATTTTGTTCCAGAGAAGAGATAGGGATTCAATGATGGATGTAAGGAATTACTAAGAAATTCAAAACAAGTAGTGAATTCCTTCATGCCCCAGCTAAAATGACATTTTCTTTGTGAGTCCCCCAAACACTCAGGCAGGGACCAAACCAGTCGATATATCAGTACTTAGCATAGAACAAAGCAAAAGGTAAGTACTCATTAAATATTTCTTAAATGAATAATGTATCCATCCCTATAAGACTTACCATACCATGGTATAACTGTTTCTATACAAAGGTCTCCCTCCAATGGAACTAACATTGAAACATTGAAAGTTTTTATCCTGGAGAAGTGAGATGATGAAAAACGGTTTAAGAAGATTAATCTGGCAAGGATTTGTGAAGGGGGGCGGCTGTGGATTTGAGGGCATAGAGAAGGCTGACTGTATGTCATTGTATGGAAAACCACAGAAAATTCCTTTAGACACAAGCACTGAACCTAGGATCAGGGACAATCCATTCCTATCCTTAAAATGTTACAATGATGGCACAGCAAAGCTCAGTGACTTAGTCATGTGGTCTTGGAATTAGAGTTAAAATTCAGGAAATCATTTAAACCCTTAAAGGCTCAGCCAAAAAAAAAGTAAGGCATTGTATGGGAGCTATTTCAGTGGCAACAAATCTTTGCAGGAAAGATTTATGTTACATGATGGTGGCAATTGCTTTATTCTAATTCTGTACAATGTGGTGAATCAACATTACTGTCATTAAATATTTATCCAGTACTTCTGCTAAGTTGCTGTAGCAATATGATTTTTACTGTCTCCTCCTGTCTAATTATAGGCAAAATAGATAATAGGAATGTAAAGAGGCAAAGACATACAACAAATAACATTCATATTGAAATATTTGCAGCTTTATTGAACAGTCACAAGGGCAGAACTCTATAAAAAGACATTAAGTTACATAGAAAATATGGTCTAATTAAAATAAATGAAATGGAATATATAAAGCACAAGTGCTGACAAATAATAGTTGAACCCAAATACATAAAAAAAAAAAAAAGAGTGAAATAGAAATATGAAAAGTAATTGAGACTTGGTAAGGATAAATCAATTAAGGTTTCAAAGAAAAGGGTAGAGTAGATATATTCATTTGCCCATTTATTGACCAAAATATTCACAAGAATCTTCCCTGACAGGCATGTTAGGTGTTAAGATCTATAAAATAAGTCATTGTTTCCATCGTCTAGAAGTTCACAATCTAATGTGGAAGAAAGATATATAAACAAATAATTGCCTTTTAGTGAGATGAGAGCTGGGTGAGGAATCTGGGGTCAAAAAAGACTTCAGTAAATTGAGATTTGAGGCTCAGTAAGCTTTAGCTGGACATAGAAAGCAAAGATCATTCCAGCAAAAGGGACTTTATGTGCAGTTCTTCTTGGTAAAGGATGCATTGTATAAATCGTAAAGGCCATACTCTGTGGCAGAAGTAAATGCATGCACAAATAAATACTAGGAGACTGAATGATAAAAGACGTTCAGGAGGGCTGGTGTATATGTAGGAGGATGGTGAAAAGGCAGGTGAGTACCTTGACAGAAGGCAGATTTTACATGACTTTTTGCTGCACGTTATTGATTTTGGACTTTATTCTATAGGTAGTGGGGAAACAACTGAAGGTTCTAAGAGGAGACAGTCAGATAAGCAAGTTAGAAGCCATTAATAGATGCAATGTTAGGACAAAGATGGGACATTCTTAGCACCTTCCATTTTTGTGCTTCTGGGTAGGTTTAAGTGTGAGATACTTAGCTCAGTAGCACTTGGAAAAATAGGTGTTGGCCAGATATTTGGTAGAGACATAATCAAGATCATAAAAATAAAAATGTATTTTTCTAATATTTTCCCATTAATATTTATCCTCAAACTCCTACTGTCTTCTTGAGAGATCATCACTGGACTATGCCACAAATTAAAATCTTTATTATTAGGGATATCAAATCAAGTATCACAAAACCTCATTCCTGCAATTCAAGATTTCAGTTTTCAACATGCTATGTGCCTCAAGCAAGCAAAATGTCCCAGACTTAGAGCTTCAGTTACATCAATGCTAAAAGGACATTAAAGTTTATCTAGTCCAGCCTTTCTATTTTACAAATGGGGTGAGAGAGAACTGGAGTTGTCATATGATTTGCCCAAAGTTCATATAGAACCAAAGCTTTAAGTCTTATTTTTTGACTCACAGTTCACTTGTCATGCTGCAATTCCAGGTTAATTCCCTTCAATGAAGTGGGTTGTTCATTAAGGATATGGCTCTGGTGAATCCTGGCCCATTAGGACTGCATTAAAGTGCTCTTATTTTGAAGCCATTAAAGCCAGAATCATGTACAAATAGTATAAGTGAATTCTGACAGCATTTCTATCTCCTTATATAGAGATGCTTTTGGGATATAAGCATGAACCTCCTGGAGAGAAGTAGATCAGTGGTCCCTTCTTTTATAACACAATGTGCCTTGGGAAGGCAGATTACCCTAACAAAGACTGAATATATGCTATGAACAACCAATTTGACATCATTAACAGAAATTGTACAATAAATAGGCATGACATAGAGGAGTGACATATCATTTTTTCCAGGAAATATCCAAATTTCAATTGGAAGTTGTCTCAAGCCATTTTTTCTAGAGTTAATTGAAAGACTCTAACACATCCAGCCAGAAGTGCTTTCAAAGAGACTCTGTAAAACCAACTCTCTGAAAAGCAAACCGTTTCCATGTCTCCTTTATATTTCATAGAAATGGTACCCAATACCACAAATCAGGGTCAGAGAAGGAATCTGTTGATACCTAGAAATATGGAATTACGTAGTTTTCTAAATTGGCTTTTCCTTCAAACATAGCCAAATAATTGCTCAAAAATACCTTCGGAGCAATTGTTTCTCCAAAGACTGATTAAAGTATTGATCTTTATGTCTAGGCAAAACTCAATTCCCAGACCCACTGTTGGTGAGCTATGGACTTTCAGTTGCGTCTCTGAGAGACAGATGATACAGGTAGCTCATCCTCATATTTAACATATCCTTATAGTAGTGGGCATACATTTCTGTAATCTGTAGCTTCCTAATGGAGTATGACTCTGAATACCTCCTCTCCATTCTTCAGTGCTCATCTTAATGCCACCCTTCTCACAGCATGATTTCTGATCCTCTACATCTGTGGGGTCTCCTCTTAATCACCATTGTTTATAGTCATTGTTTATAGATGACCTGTTTATAGGTGACCCTGTTTATAAATGGACTCAACACATCGTAGGTGTTTTGAATAATTTTTTAATGCTGTTAAAAGGATGTTATCAAATATACTAGAGAGTTTTTTTTAGCACCATCTGCTCATGGCACCACCTCCTGCTCCTCCCGCTGCCGCCCTGAGTCACTGCCTGTACAGCTCCGGCCCTCTGGCTCCCTGTACTGCTACCGATATTTGGAGTTCTTACAACATGTCAGACATTGACAACAAAGAACAGTCTGAACTTGATCCAGATTTAGATGATGTTGTAGAAGTGGAAGAAGAAGAAACTGGTGAAGAATCAAAAATCAAAGCACGTCAGCTGACTGTCAAATGATGCAAAATCCTCAGATTCTTGCAGCCCTTCAAGAAAGACTTGAAGGTCTGGTAGAAAAACCAACAGGTCACATTGAAAGATTGCCAAGGGTATTTAAAAGATGAGTTAATGCTCTCAAACATCTTCTATATGTGCACAGATAGAAGCCAAAGTCTATGAGGAAGTTCATGATCTTGAAAGAAAGGACGCTGTTCTGTATCAACCTCTATTTGATAAGTGATTTGAGATCACCAATGCAATTTATGAACCTATGGAAGAAGAATGTGAATGGAAACCAGATGAGGAAGATGAAATTTCAGAGGAACTAAAAGAAAAGACCAAGATTGAAGATGAGAAAAAAGGATGAAGAAAAAGAAGACCCCAAGGGAATTCCTGAATTTTGGTTGACTGCTTTTAAGAATTTTGACTTGCTCAGTGCTATGGTTCAGGAACATGATGAAACTTTTCTGAAGCACTTGAAGGATATTAAAATAAACTCCTCAGATGCTGGCCAGCCTGAGTTTTGTCTTAGAATTTCACTTTGAACCCAAGAGTATTTCACAAATGAAGTGTTGACAAAGACATATAGGGTGAGGTCAGAACCAGATGATTTTGTTCCCTTTTCTTTTGATGGACCAGAAATTATGGGTTGTACAGGGTGTCAGATAGATTGGAAAAAAGGAAAGGATGTCACTTTGAAAACCATTAAGAAGAAGCAGAAACACAAGGGATGTGGGACAGTTCGTACCATGACTAAAACCATTTCCAATGACTCTTTCTTTAATTTTTTTGCTCCTCCCAAAGTTCCTGAGAGTGGAGATCTGGATGCTGCTGCTGAAGCTATCCTTTCTGCAGTCTTTGAAATTGGTCACTTTTTGCATGAGCGTATAATCCCAAGATCACTGTTATACTTTACTGGAGAAGCTACCGAAGATGATGATGATGATTTTGATGAAGAAGGTGAAGAAGTAGATGTGGAAGGGGAAGAAGAAGGAGATGAGGAAAATGATCCAGACTATGAGCCCAAGAAGGAACAAAACCCAGCGTAGTGCAAGCAGCAGTGAAGCAGGATGGTCTACCTTCTGCTTCCCTGGAAAGGATGAATTTACATCATTTGACAAGCCTATTTCAAGTTGATTTTGTTGTTGTTTGTTTGCTTGCTTGCTTTTGTTTTTGCAGCCTAAAATAAAAATGTCAAATACAATTTTCGTTCTCAGAAAACAACAACAACAACAACAACAAATATACTAGAGAGAAGGAAACTGAATAGCAGCTACGTACTGCAGGCAGGGGAAGCATAGAGAGATTGAGAGGTGATGAGTTTTGTTTGTTTCTTTATTATTATTGTTATGATTGGAATAATGAAAGTGCTCTATGAATGACTGAAGTAATGAATGCACAAGTATGTGCTTACACCAGATACCATTGATTGTACATCTTGGATGGGTTTACGCTTTATTAATGTATATCAATAAAATCGATTTGTTAAAAAAAGGATGTTATCCAACATCAACTTGATGATGATAGTATTAATTATTGTAGATAACATTTATTTTACTCATACTCTGTATCAGGTAGAATACTGAGAATTTTACTATATTCACTTTATCATATATGGTAGGATTCCCATTTTACGGATAAGGCAACAAACTCAGTGGACTCAAGTAACTAGTCCAAGGTCATGTAGCCAGTAGGTTGAAGGTTCTGATTTCAAGTCTAGGACTTATACCAGCTGCTGCTGCTACTACTTACTACTAATGTTACATTACTGCTTCTAAGGCCTTATACAAAATTAAATGATCTGAGCCCAATGTCTAAACCATAATTTTCCTGAGGACTAGAACAATGTCTTATTTATATTTGTTGAGCTCAAGTGAATATCATTGACTCAAAGGGCTGTCACATTAACCTGTTAACCTACAATTTTCCCCTATTGAAAAATCCTTTTATCTAAATCCTTCAACCTCCTTTGTGGTAGGATACAGACAACCAAAACCAAAAACAGAAATGAAGTTATAAACAACCCAACAGCCAAGTCCTTTGTTATAGTTCAACCTTCATTTCTGATGACAAATACAAAAATGGCATTTGCTGTGACCAAAAAATCTGCTAAAAGTGACCAAAATTATGGAAGTATGAGACCATAGGGCATACTGTACTCTAACAAGTTGTAGCCAATAGGTCATTTTGTTCCTAGCTGGCACAGACTGGCTTCTCTCCAAGATAAGACATGTGAAATGACATCATCTCCTGTTTAGATTCCTGCCAAGTCAGCTTGTGGTATTGTATCTTGTTAAAAAAAAATTATAACAAGCTTTCTTTTCTGAAATGTGATATTCTAAAATATTTCTACTTGTAGTCCATAAAGTATTGTAAGAGTTTGGGGAGAAATACTCATATTTTTTCCCAGTCAAATACAGATTATCTGGGGTGGGATGGTGGAGGTGGTAAAAAAATATATATCTGCTATGAAACTGCCCATAGCAACTAGAAGCCTTAGTGCTTTAACATGGGAATTGCTCTCAGGATGCTTTGTGTCTAAGGGAAGTTGTACCGGGGATGTTCTCTGGCATGTTTGAATTTCACTCTTGCCAATGTGTGTAATGGAGGCATTTCCAATAGCGTGCTAGAGCCAGCTCCTACAGGCAAGTAAGAGTCAATTATTTTGCAAGCTGGTTGGTAAAACATTGGTAGCTTGATATCAGCTCTGGTGGAAGTATTCACATCACAAATATCAGCAAATGTTACAAATCAGAGCTTTTTCTTTTCTTATCTTTTCTCTTCTCTTCTCTTTTGTTTTCTTTCTTTGGAGTGTATTTACAGCACATAAATGTATTTAACTCTGGTTATAATGACCTCTACCACAAACCACCGGCATGAAATTATCATGAAAATAGGAAGCCACTAGGCCATAGCTTTGTACCCAAAATAACCTAGCTAGGGGGTAGGTAGGGGCTTAAATCCAGCTCATATTCTGATCTCTAAGCTGTATGCCCTGGCATGGTGCTGTGACCTTACAGGAGAAGATATATTTATCCATTTTGCACAAAGGGTGCCTTACAGGCTAGCAGAGACTCTAAGTCAGATCACATATTTTCCTGAACTGTTGCTCCTCAGTCTACCTCTAGTGTCACAATTGCAGATCACATGAGTCATGCCATTCTTTGTGTGCCCTTTACTTCAAATAACAAGAACTAACATTACTGGCTGGTTAATATTTGCCGAGTTCTGAGTAGATATTTTTTTTATTTTATAGATGAGCACTCTGTAGCTCATAAAGGATAAATAACTTGTCCAAGGTCACATGGTAAGTGGCACGAGTTGAAACCCACATCTGTCTGACTCTAAGACCTCTCCTCCAAATGACTTGTGTGCTGTCATATTGCATGTATGGAAATTATTTTTCCAGAGCACAGATTCAAGAAATGCTTTAAACCCTATGATAGAAAAACAAACACTTATCAAATACATTGCACTTGTCAAAACAAGCATTTCCTAATTTTTCTCTTTTAATCATATTCTCAACTCCATGCCTCAACCTATTTTCACTGTTCCCCTTTTACAGAGAAGAAAACTCAAACTCAGGGAAGTTAAGGAATCAAGAAATACCCGTAAATACGGAAAAGTCTTAACATTCTACTAAACTAAATACCAATAAGTAGTAACAGGTATACAGAAGTTTACAATTTACACACATGCTACATTATTAAAGAAAGCAAAAGTGATTTCTAAGGCTAGGTCATTAAAAAAATACGGCTTCCTCCTGGCTGTCTCTTGGAATGCTTGCCTTTGGAACTCAGTGTCGATGTTGTGAAGAAGTCCAGGCTACGTGTAGAGGCCATGTGTAGGTGCTCCAGACTACACCCAACTAAGGAGTCAGTGGAAAGCAGTATTGACTGCCAAATGTGTGAGGGAATGAGCCTTCAAGTGGTTCTATCACCTAGCCTATAAGTGTTTCCAATGAGGCCCCAGATGTTATGGAGCAGAGGCATGTCATTCCCACTGTGTCCTGTCTGAATTCCTGACCACAGAAGTCATGAGAGATAATACATGATCACTGGGTCAATCCACTAAGATTTCAGGTAACTCGTTATGCAGAAAAGATAACTAATATAATAATCTTTGGGCAGACAGCAGATAACAGTAGTAAGCAGACCCTAGAACCATGCCTGGCACATAGTGAACACTCAATAAATATCTGTTGAATGAATAAAAACATGAATAAAGAAAATGTAGACTTCTCTCATTGCAGTCTGAGGAACACATAACTTTCAGTGTCCGATATATTTTTTGTCCTTTCCCTCTAAATAATGGAAATGCCCCCTCCAAAACTATTGAGAACAATAATCCTAGGATAAGAAAGCTCTGCAAATAACTGAGAATAAAGGACTGTAAAGTCTCTAGGTTTTAGAGTACAAATACAAAAGCTCGTTTTGTTTTATTTGTTTAATTCCACATGAGAGCCCATTCAAACAATATATTCTAACCTTTCAGTGGGGTGGATTTACAAGTGAATTATTTCACTTGAATCTTGGGAGAATATGTGTATTGCAGTGCTAGGTAAGGATCTTGATCTAGAAGAATCAGGGTAAGGGTGGAAGAATAAATATATTGGAGTCAAACCAAATTTCACATTCGGATTCTATCCCTTATTAGCTCAGTGGCAGTATTAGTAGCAGTTAACATTAAAAAAAATATTTCTTGAGTTTCAGGCACCATTATAAGTGCTTTACATGTACTATCTTGTTTAGTCCTCATAGAATCTATAAGCCATTTTTATCCCTCTTTTACAGGTGAGGAAGCTGAGGCCCACAGGGATTAAGAAACTTCAAACACACACCTAGTAAGTAGTGGGGAGGAATCCACCCCTGTGAGATTAGGCTCCAGAGCTCACACTGTTGAGCAATTTAAGTTAAATTGCTCTAAGCCTCCATGTACTCAACAAAAGAAGCTGTAGTGCCCACAATAGCCTCCTAAGGTAAACTTTGTCTTCCCTTTACTCCATCTCACTCTTGTTTGGATACAATTCAATTGAACAAAATCATATTTATTCCCAATCAATTAATTCCCTTATTCCTTAAAAACAGGTTTTCAGGGTCTACTATGTCCTCAAAATTAACTTGAAAACAATATAGTTCCTTCCTGTGAGAAACTCCTAGTCTAGCAGATGAAAAACTTCTATTTAACTTTTTCTGAAATGCAATGCCATACAAAAACTAGGTTTAAAAGGTTGCTATAGGGAAGTGGGTGTGCCTCAATCGATAGAGCTCCCGTTTACCATATGGGAGGCCCCGGGTTCGCTTCCCGGGGCCTCCTTGTGAGGGCAGGCCGGCCCGCGTGGCATGGTGGGCTGATGCAGCAAGACCTCACAGCAAGGGGGAGATAAGCAGACACAGAAAAAACACAGCAAATGGACACAGCAAATACAAGCAGCAAGGGGGGGATAAATAAATAAATAAATAAATCTT
>JAQZBX010016443.1:0-36462 GCA_029593785.1 Cabassous unicinctus | reverse complement strand
TTTCTCTCTTTTATCTATCTATCTATCTATCTATCTATCTATCTATCTATCTATCTATCATCTATCTTTCTATCCTATTTATCAATCCATTTTCTGAACACTTGAGAATAGGTTGTATACATCATGGTTTGTTTTTTTTTTTCACTTAGTCAAAATTTATTTTAATACCTGGAAACAGTCAGACTAATCAAAATGATACTACTGTAATTTCTTAAAATACATAAATACTTCATATAAAACTTTTGAAAATATCAATGCTATGACCTAAACTCTAAACAGCTTGCTATCAGATTTTCAAAAGAAATGGCTATTTAAAAAACACAAGGCAACAGTAAAATATCAAAGAACTTTCAAATACTTATACATCATGTTTCTTGAACACTTTTTACTGCCAAGTACATTTCGTAAGACCAAGGATATTTACTTATATAGCCACCTTAAATGCAGTTATCAAGATCAAGAAATTTAACATTGATATAATGCTTGTATATTCAATTTTTTCCTATATGTCACAATAATGTTCCTTTGAGCCTTTTCTCCTCCCTTGTTTGATCCCATACAGGATCACGCATTGCATTTAATTGTTATTGCCATTAGGTTGCTCTTTCATTTTTTCAAATTGTAGGGACATGTATAAAACATAAACTTTTCCATATTAACTGCTCCTAAGCATACCATTCAGTGGGATTACTCACATTCATAATATTGTAGTACCTTCATCACCTTCCATTACTAAAACTTCCCATCTCCCCAAACAGAAATTGTAAACCATTATGAATTAACTCACCATTTCCCCAGCCCTCCACTCCTGGCAACCTGTATAGAATAATTTCTGTCTCTATCAGCTTGCATGTTCTCCAATATTTTCTTTGTAGTTACAATGGGCTTAAGTTTAACATCTTAAATCTATACATCTTATTTGCTTTGATACCAACTTAACTTCAATAGTAAACACAAACTATGTTCCCATACCCCAGTCATCCCTCCACCTTTATGTGGTTCTTGTCACAAATTATATGTTTATACATAATGAACCCTAAACCTCTGATTCATCATTACATATTATGCCTTTGCCTTTTAGATCCTGTAGGAAGTAAAAAGTGGAGTTACAAACCAAAAATGCAATAGTTCTGGCATTTATATTTACCCATGTTGTTACCCTCACTGGACATCTTTATTTCTCCATGTGGTTTCAATCTATTGTATTTTGTCCTTTCCTTTTGACCTATAGAATTCTCTTTAGTATTTCTTGTAGGTCTGGTCTGGTGGTGACAAACTCCCTCAGCTTTTGTTTTCTGGTAGTGTCTTAATCTCTCCCTCATTTTTGAAACACAGTTTTGTAGGATATAGAATTCTTGGTTGGCAAATTTTGCTTTTTTTTTTTTCTTCCTAATTTTTGCTTTCAACACTTTAAATACATCATTCCACTGCCTTCTTGCCTCCATAGTTACTGCTGAGAAATTGGCACATAATCTTTTTGAAGTTCCCTTGTATATGTTTCGTGTTGCTTCTTTCTTGTGGTTTTCAAAATTTTCTCTTTATCTTTGGCATTCAACAGTTTGATGATAGTATGCTGGGTCTATTTGGGTTTATCCTGTTTGGAGTTCACTAAGTATCTGGGATGGGTATATTCATGTCTTTCACTAAATTTGGAAAGTTTCAGCCATTATTTCTTTGAATATTCTCTCTGCCCTGTTCTCTATTTCTTTTCCTTCTGGAGAATGTGTATACTGGTATGTTTGATTATGTCCCACAGGTTCCTCAGTCTCTAGTCACTTTTCATCATTCTTTTTTCTTTATTCATACTGAGTGATTTCAATTGTCTTATCTTCAAGTTCTCTGAATTCCTTCTTCTGTGAGCTCTAATCTGCTGTCTAATCCCTTTAGTGAATTTGCAATTTCTGTTTCTGTGGTCTTTGCTTTGATCAACAGAAAATATTTATGAGGTAGCCTGTACTAGCAATGGAGAAAATAAAAGAAGCTTGTTGTCTCTTCTTCCAGTCTGTAGTTATCATGTTTAACAAGGTAGCCCAGTAAGCAGCTTAAATGTGTTTTCGTTGGTCTGATAGCTCATCCTCTTGACTATGAAGTATGAAGCCAGACCTGAGGGAGCCTCTGGCCAACTTGGTTGTCTATAGTTAAGCCTCTATGTCCAGTAAGTTTGATTCTGGTTGAATGGAACTGACTACTCTTATTGTATCCAGGGTCTGGTTACTCTAATACTACCTGGGAACTCACTGGCATCGTCTCCACTTGGAAGACAGGTTACTGGGGTGCAGAGCACTGAAAAACTTTCCCAGAGTCAAGAAATCAGAGGCCAAATCTGAGACAGAATCTAAACCCGAGTGGGGATCTCAGAACCCCAGCCCCACTGCGTCCTCACTGAGGGGCTGCTGACACGACAGCTAAGAAGGCAGGTGCTCTGGAGTCAGACTTCCTGGGTATGAATCCCAGCTCCACCACTCCTACTTGGGTATTCCTGAGCAAGAGAGTTAGATATGTTTGATTTTTCCCTAGTTGCATGGAAGTAGGTGTAAAGATTTACACATGAGACTAGACTCTCTGGGACGGCCACAGTTTTGAAGTTGTAAGCAGAGAGTGTTCTCTAGGTCTAGCTTGGTCAGGGCTCATGAATTACTTCTTCAACAGCAATCCAACAATGCAAATATGCCAAAGCCATCCACCATCTTGCTTCTGGTGTCAGGGGATACAGGGAGACAATGGGAGAGGGAGGATAGGGACCAGGGAGAATGGGAGATTTTGGATGCAGAGAAAGAAAAGGCAGAGAGAAAATCCTGAGCTAGTTACAGTGAGTGCATGCCCCCACCCCTGGGCCATCATGAGGTAAGAGAAGATACCTGGGTACTTGGAGCAAAAAGAAGGAAATGCCCTGGGTGAACCAAGTCTGTTGGCCAAGTCAGGGTACTAAGTCAGTTGACATTCCAGTTTTTAATAATAAAAACAAGAATGTCAACAGGCCTTAAGGTCTCTTTCTCTTTCATCTCTTAATGGGAGTTCTTTCCTCAGGGCCAGTTCTTAAGTAAAATTGTGAAACTGAGTTTTGTCTTCCTTGCCAGAGCCACTGCACATGGTTGTGTAGTCTGTGTAACCCACACAAGGGCCTGGCTGATGATAAAAGTGGGGGCTGATCCCCAAGCTGTGTGCCCTGCTGTGGGCCTGAGACTGCCAGAAGGAAGGGAGACCTCCTTCCCCCACATGAAAATGCCTTCCCCTCTCCATGCCTAGTTCACTGGACATTTCCTGAGCATCTGTCCAATTTGGATACAGCCTCCATATAGGCCAGCAAGGGTCTGCTCTCTGATTTCCATTTCAGTCGCCCTTAGTTTACTTTGTGCCTTAAATCTTGATTTCTCCTTTGCTGAAGAATCTGAAGGTGTGAGACATGCTAATGAGCAAGGGATTTAACAGGTGACCTTTCTTAGGAGGTGCCTATTTTAAGAGACTGCCTGCTTGTGAGGGCAGACTGGCCCGCGTGGCGCGAGGGGCTGATGCAGCGGGACCTCACAGCGAGGGGAAGATAAGCAGACACGGAGAAGACACACAGTGAATGGACACAGCAAGCACAAGCAGCAAGGGGGGATAAATAAATAAATAAATAAATCTTAAAAAAAAAAAAAAGATTCAATATGGCAAAGTAACAATTGTCTAAAAAAAAAAAAAAGAGACTGCCTGGGAGAAGGCCATTCTCAATATATAGAAATGTGGTGATGGTGGATCATCAGGTATTTGTGGGGGAGATTTTTTTTTATTGGGGTGCAGGATCTGCTTTCTCTGCATTCCCATTCATATGACTCGATGTTTTACAGAAGACCAAGGGTGTGTTCTCTACATAAATGGGCAAAAACTTAGGGAGAGTATTATCTAACACAGGCCAGTGTTAGCCAGCAGCTCTCTGGAGACTTTGGATCTTTCCTTCTGTTGATCTTCTGCATCTCTCTCCTTCCTTTACTTTCCTGAGGTTCCTGCAGGAATATTGTGTGCAGGGTAAACACTGATGCCTTCCACTCCTGGCACCATAGAAGCTCCTTTGTTTTCACGATGAATAGATGTGTCCAAGGAACAACTGATAGTTTCATGTTCTCCAAGCGCCTGGAGGATGAAGCGCTCTGTTTCCTCAGTTTCACTGAGTGAAGAAATTAATATTAGTGAATAAAATTCTGAATTTCAGATATTTTATTTCACACATTTTTTAGGTGGTACTGGGGATTGAACCCAGGACCTTGTACATGGGAAGCAGGCGCTCAACCACCGAGCTACACCTGCTGCCCCAGATCATAATTTTATTTTATTTTATTTTTTTTTAAGATTTATTTATTTATTTATTTATCCCCCCCTTGCTGCTTGTGCTTGCTGTGTCCATTCACTGTGTGTTTTCTCTGTGTCTGCTTATCTCCCCTTTGCCGTGAGGTCCCGCTGCATCAGCCCACCGTGCCGCGTGGGCTGGCCTGCCCTCACAAGGAGGCCCCGGGAAGCGAACCCGGGGCCTCACACATGGTAAACGGGGGCTCTATCAATTGAGCCACACCACTTCCTGTTGTGAGTTCTTGCTGCATCAGCCCACTGGGCCGCGCGGGCCGGCCTGCCCTCACAAGGAGGCCCCGGGAAGCGAACCCGGGGCCTCCCATATGGTAAATGGGAGCTGTATCCATTGAGCCACACCTGCTTCCCCAGATCGTAATTTTAAACTGCTGAAAGCATCACCTCATTCTGCTCTGTTTAGCTAATAAAGATTTTTTTTTTATCCTTCACTTTATTTATTTTTTTAAACAATTTATTGAAGTATATCATTCATACATGAACAAACAGTAAACATCGTGATCTTACAAAACAAACATGCATGACATCATAAGGGCTCCCACACATCACCCCCCCAAACACCCTGCATTGTTGTGAAACATTTGTTAACAAATCATGAAAGAGCATCGTCAAAGTATTACTACTAACTATAGTCCGTATCTTCCTCCCCTATACATTTTTTAAGGATTTATTTATTTGTTTATTTACTTTTTTCCATTTTTACTGTCCTCCCCCCGTTTTTGCTGTTTCTGTGTCCATTCCCTGGGCAATTCTGTGTCCGTTTCCTGCCCTCTCTTCTCATCCTTCTCCTCCTGTCTTCACTGTGATTCGATCCATGGAATCTCCAATGTGGGAGAGAGGCGTCCTACCGCCTGCGCCACCTTAATTCCTAGTTTTTTGGTGCGTCTCGTCTTGGCTCTCCCTTATGTCACTCTCCTGTTACATCATCATCTTGCTGTGTGGCTCGCGGGGACTGGCATCGTACCGGGCACTGGGCCTGTCGGTGCACCTGCGCACAGGGCCTGGTGGCCCATGCGCCTTCTGTATTTTTTTTTTAAATTTTTACCAGGAGATCCTGGGGATCAAATCCAGGTCCCTCCATATGGGAGATGGACACCCAACCACCTGAGTCACATCCGTCCCCCTGCTATATCTCTTAAGGTTGACCAAAGATACCCAAAGTTACAGTCTTTTCCCATACAGGATATTCATATAATAAATCAGGCTTAGTTTATCACCAGCATTCTAAAAACCAGACCTAGGGAGAAAAATTAGGTCTGAGGACACATGCATGGTTTCTAATAAAGTGAATGGTTCTCCTACCCTGATTATCACAAAATCAGGACAGCAAGAATATTCACATCTAATAAAGATTTGATTCATCAATCTAAAGGTGAAAATTCAGTATCCCTGAATTTGTGAGTTTCAATCGCTGGGCTCTCTACACCTCCCTCTGTTTCTTTGCTTTCTCTCTTCATGCACAGATTGATTTTGTTATTGTATTAACTCCAGGTTCTTATGTACTTTTATTCTAAATCACACATTAGAGAAGAAGACAATGCCAACATGCCACATGGAATAAAATATAGCTCTAGCCTAACCAAACCATCCTCGGGATGCATAGATAAAGGATTTAGGAGAAATTCTCTGCACTGTTTCAGGCTTGTCAGGCAAATCCATGTTCAGTGTAACAGTTGGATGACAGTCTCCCAGGAGAGCTTTCACGGCTGCTGAGCCTCCCCCAAGAGTGACATTGGAAGACAATCCGGGCTTGGCTCCTGATCAAAATGGCCATCCAGCCAGCAATCACTGGAATCTGCTCCTGGCGGAGACCCCCTGCCTGACCTGGAGGGTCCTGAGAGAGCACCCATGGTGGCTCGGGGTGCCTCCTTGGGCTGCATTTGCCTAGACTTCCTGGACTGTGAGCAATAAACTTGGTTAACAACCTGGCTGGCAAGTTATTGCCAAACCAGCAGAAATAAAACAGAGAAGGTTGAACTATCACCAGAAAAGGAAAGCTTTCTAATTCTATCAATTTATTGAGCTGCTTGAAGCACAGAATGGATCAGGAAAGCATCTTTCCCCTGCCCTGGCTATAAGTCTCAGTGCAGGGAGAGTGCGTTGGCACGTGAGGGGCCAAGCCTGACACTGCACACCAGGACGTTTCTAGTTGCAATGGAATTCTTAACGTTCAGCAGAGGTGTAAGGATCACGATGTTTCCTCTCCATAGTAGAGCAAACCACAGAGAGTGTATGTGCTTGTGCCTGAGAGGTGGGGGGGCGCAGGGGGGAGAATGAGAAAGAAAATGCATGACTTATATGATGGTAGGGAGGCAGGCCAGGGAAAGAAGCTTAATAGCTATTTAACTATTTTTAAACAAACCATAAAATCATATTGACCAAAGGCCTACTGGGCATTCTCCGTGTCTGAACGTTTTCTAGTGAAGTTGTCTCCCAAATGGAGGATTTATTAGCAAAGACCCACGCAGCGAAGTCATCAGACAGTCCGGTGGGCTCTGCGTAAGCATGTGATTTCAGGTTGGCCCTTGTTAATATGCTTATGTAACCCCCTCTGACAACAGCTGTCTGGGGTTTCTACCACAGAACCTTGTAGCACTTCACGCTCGGTGCTCTGAGATTCCCTGGGCCCCAAACAGAGGAGAGCTGGCTGGTCACTGGAGGATGATATACTACCCCTGCTGTTAGCACAGGCAACCTCGGGATACGTGGGAAAGAACTTGCAGAGGCACCAGGGTAAGGGAAGGAGCCACTTTGACTTCTCATCTTGGCAGCAGGAATGTTTCGGAAACACTTTGTGCTACACAAAATTGTAGTTTATGGAAAGTGTTTTGTGGATTCGGCCATAAAAATGTGACTGCCAATGTGTTTGTTGGGGAGAATGAGCTCTGCTCCTCTTTTGTATTGAAGAACAGACTTTTCCTGCTTAAACCCAGCTTCTCCTGAAGAAAGTCCTTTGTGAAATTCTGGTTGTTTTGAGTGTTTCTTCGCGTTGCTGGAACAAGGCGGTGGATCCTACAGTCTAATTTCACTTTTTAAAACATGTTAATTTGTAAGATTAGCTGCTGATGGACACCTGTGGTTTAGGAATAAGAGCCAAGTTTGGGTGTTGCAGTCGGCTGAAAAATCACCCTCGCAGGTATCAGGTCCTGATCCTTGGAGCCGTAAATGTGGCCTTATTAGGAAATAAGGTCTTTGCAGAAATGATTAAGGATCGTGAGATGGAGACATTATCCTGGATTATCTGGGTGGGCCCTAAATACAACTACAAGTATCCTTAAGTGAGAGGGGCAGAGGGAGATTTGAAACAGACAGAAGAGGAGGAGGCAATGTGACCATGAGGTTAGAAACCGGAGCGATGCAGCCACTAGTCAAGGGATGCTGGCAGCCACCAGAAGCTGGAAGGGGCAAGGAAAGATTCCCCCTGAAAGCCCCCGGGGAGAGCATGGCTCAGCTGACACCCTATTTCAGCCCAGTGAAACTGATTTCAGACTTCTGGCCTCCAAAACTGTGAAAGAATGCACTTCTGCTGTTCCAAGCCGCTAGGTTTGTGATAATTTGTTATAGCAGCCACAGCAAACTAATACAGGGGTTCTAAGTCATTCATTTTATCTATGTGAGATATCTCTGTCTCTGTCTATATATCTATATCATCTATATCTGTATCTATATCTAATCTATATCTATATTTATATCTATACCTTGTGTGTGTGTGTATGTGTGACTGCAATATCTAGCAAAGGCACATTGTGAGGACTATAGAGATATTCTTCTCTTTAATTACTTGCAGTCCAGTAATCTTGGACTCAAGGGTCTTGAGGTCAGATTGCCTTGGGTTCAAATCCTGGTTCCGTGACTTATTAGCTCTGTGATCTTAGACAAGCTAAATAACTTGAGGGCTCAGACAGCTCTTTGAAGAGTAAGCATAATGACCCACGTGCCCTGTCCTGCCTAGGAGAAGCACCCTTAAGCAGCAGCTGTCCAATGATGCATATCTAGGCCGCTACAGCTGCAATCAAGGCAGAACCTGACAACTTTCAGATCTGCGGAATGAAGTAAGGGCTTTAGGAAGAGAAAAGGGAAATAAGTCACGTTTGGCAGGGGGCGTTGAGAACGAGGCGGTGTGCAGGAATAGACTCTGAGGGTGGGCAGGTTTTGGAGAAGCAGAGATGGGGTGGGGGCCAGGGTCAATGATCCAGGTAGAGGAAAGAACGTGAACAAAGGGGCAGAGTGAAGAAAAGCCCACGATGTTTTCATGGTCTGTACTGGAAGGAGGGTTTGAGGGTCACAGGAGAGAAAGCAGGAAAGACCGTTCAGGGCCTGGTGGAGAAAGGTCCTTGAAGACTCTACACAGCTACAGGCTGGCAAGTTAAGTCACAGGTAATTAAATCTCCTGCTAGAAGCATGAGCAAATTTTGGCACAGCTTACTTCGTAGAATGGGAGGGAAAAGAGTCCTCCACTTGTGACGCGTCGGGTCAAGGAATGGCCAGACACTACACGTCTGGATGAAGTACTACTTAGCGCCTGGCAATTCCTGGCCAGGTTTTACAGTAATTGGAGTGGCGCCTTCTTTATCTACAAGAGAATCGTCTTGCCCTGGCTTCATCTGTAGCTTTGGAATCTGTGCTATTTAATGCATTAAAGCGTGCCCATTAAATAGTAAGTTATGCCAGCAGGCCTAGAACGAATGCAGAGGATAAATGGACTTTTTACAAAGCAAAGAGCAAACCCAGTCGCTCTCACACAGTTTGATGAAAGTTGGAATTCTCACCACAGTCAATCTTCTGGGATTTAGGTGCCTTCACATGCAGAAGCTAAGAGGGGAGGGCTTTACATATTTAAGGGTTTTGAAAGGGCGACGGGGGCATAAGCACAAGCCATTCCAGGCTGAGTGTACTGAGGTACTGAAAAAGCAGTGGCCTAGAAGTTGACATTGTGCTTGTGCTTAGAACCAACTTATTATATTGAAGTGAAGCATGTCTCTGTAGGCACTTTGTCACAGAGAGGAAGACCCAAAAGAGGCCTCCCACTTGAAAATCCATCAGTCCTTTGCTACCTGGATAACATTGAAATTAGCTTGCTTTATAACCAATGTATAATAATCCCTAGTTGGGTTGAGGTCTCTCAGAGGTGGTGGGGAGGCAGATGAGGCCAGGTTCTGGCACACTTATGTGGGAATTTGAAAAGCGAAGATTTGTCTCAAGTCACAGTGGATTCAACATTTTAAACAGAATTTCATCTGAAACACGTGGGGTTTCTGCTGAGATGTTTTGAGTGGGAGGCAATTTCACTCTCTTGCTCAACTAAAGGTAGGTGACAAAAAACAAAAGGCATTATTTATGGCAGAGGTGGGATGTTTGGAAGAAGAGGGAAGTAAAGACACTTTCAGTGAAAGATTAGGATGTATTGGTGACAATGCATCTAAGTGAAGCACTGCGGGGGAGATTTTTATCTCCGAAGGAATTTCGGGAGATATTTTCCAGTTCCTTCTCTCTGTTCTTTTTGCTGTTTATCTTCATTTGTTATTTGCCCCCTTTCTGTTCTGAGTTTTTTTTTGTTGGTGGATTTCCTACCAATATCAGGATTGCTTATTCTAGGACACATTTAGACATCCCAAGAACCCAATCTTTTCCGATTTTAGGATAACCCCAATCTTCTGGGATAGTTCCATTAAAACCTTAGCCTTAAATAAACTATTGATACATGCAACAACATGGATGAAGCTCAAAATAATTATGCTGAATGAAAGGAGTCAGTCCAAAAGTGTACGTACTGTGTGATTCCATTTATATAAATCTCTAGAAAATGTAAACTAATCTAGAATGACAGAAAGCAGATCAGTGGTTGCCTGAGAAGGGTGGGGGCTGGAGGGATGGAGGGAAAACCAAGGGGTGTGGGTGATGAATATGTTCGCTCTCTCAATTGAGGCAAGGGTTTTATTGATGTATGGATATGCCCAAGCCTATTAAATTGTATACTTCAGTTATGTACAGTTTATTATATGTCAATTATACCTTGATAAAGCTATTTAAAAAAAAGCACAACACTCTAGACTTAGAGTATCAGCTGGTTATACATGAGTCTCGGGCCACGGTGAGGGGAAGAGAAATTCCACGTGGTCATAATGCAGTATGGTGATGCCAGGCTGGATAAAGCAACTCTGTGCAGAGAAGCTTTGCAGGGGTAGGGGGTTGGGTTATACATGCCAGGCTCTAGTGGTTTACAACTGTCTCCCATCGTGATCTCCTCATTCCTCTCCTCCTTGGTCAGGTCCATGTTCTCCATGGAAGGAAGGGGAAAAAATTCACGAGCAAGAAAGCAGTATAGATTGGCCTGGAAGCAGTTAACCTTTACGGCCTGCTCTCTTCTATGTATTTAGTCTACACCCCGCCACACACACACCCCACCTCCCACTCTAGAGATAGTGAACAGGCTGTGACTCCACCCATGAAGTGGTCTTTAATTTTTGCTGATTCTCTGTTGCTCCTACTCTGAGAGATGAGGAAAATGGGAGCTTGTCTTTGAAGTTCTTAAACCAACTATAATAGATCACAGTAGGAGAACATGGACATAAACATTTTATATCCTGGGACTTTTTCATTTATTCCTAAAATACTCGTTGAGTTCATGCTATGTGCCAGGTGCCATTCTTTTCATTGGTCATAAGATGGTAAGCAAAATGGAAATGGTCTTTCATAGCCCTTAAGGCAAGAGAAATGACAAATATCCAGGTGATTACAATGGGAGCTCTCTCTGGAGCTGGCTATGGAAAAATAGAGAAGAAATCCCAGATTCGGGGGTGCTAGGGGACATTTTCTAGAGTAGCTCTGAGAAAGTCTTGGAATTCCCTTTATAAAAATACAGAGATGGAGGGCAATCTTTTACATGGAAGGCAACTGAGTGCTTTAGGAACACTTAAAATTCCAGAATAAGGATATGGAACAAGGTGGAACTCAAATGATTCTGAAATTGTAACGAGGTCCTGGGAGGACAGTGCCCTAAGTTAGCAGCCACCAGAGGCGCTGGACTGAATGACACAAGGAAAGGTCTCTTAGAATGGGCTTCGCTGCAGCACACTCAGGCTGGGTGGGCACCCACTGGATGTGGTGACAGTTCTGGAGGCCTCAGGAACCCAATGACAAGGAAGTGGACCTGAGGTGACCCCAAGGGGAAAATAGGAGACACGAACACACTGTCCCTCCTCAGATATGAAATTGCAGTCTAAGAAGAGGCTTGGCCACAATGGGAAGATCAACTGGTCACACAGAACAGAACCTCACACTTGGGAAGCAGGCACTCAACCACCGAACTACATCTGCTCCCCTTGGCTGGTTTTTAGATTTGTGATTGACAAAACATGAGCTGGGGAAATGTTCTCTCCAGGGCCCCTCCTTGAAGTGTAATTACAGTTCATGGCAATAATCAGCCAATGGCTCAGAAGGGCTGTGGTCGGGAGACCGTCGCGAAAACATCACTCTCCGGATGCTAATGCCGCTGTCCCTGAGCGTCCAGGCACTCGGCCTGACCCAGGCAGCCCAGGTAGGCCGCTGGGGCTGCCTGCGAGGACAGGCATGTTCTATAATTGTCCACAAGCTGCTGTTTCTGTTATCAGAATGGTCACTCTCTGGCTAATGAAAAACATCTCTCTGGTCCAAACATGACCTTGAGGTTTATCTAAATCGTTTGTTGCTCAGCAGAATAACATGTATCAGAAGTGAAATATATGCCAAAAGACACTTCTAATGCACCATTTATCTTTTCTGTAATTGATTCTCATGCAGGACAAATACCCTGTGGGGATTCACAGAGGACTTAACACACTCTGCCATTATGATGACATCATCCACATAAAGCAGCCCTTCTGGATGCTTGATAGATGACAGGGCCTTTATTCTTTTTTAAGTGCTGCTCACAGAGCCACATTTAACTATGGGATTACAAGGAGCAACTGTTTCTATGAAGCTTTCCACTCTTCCCTTTCTGGCTGCCCTGTCAAGCTAGCCCCACGTTCCAATCAAAATGAAATTATTTCAAAATCCATACCCAATTGATTACTCTTGCCAAAAGAAACTATGTAACAATACATATCCATCGACTTTCGGTTTTTGTCAGTGTCGAGATTTATTGTCTCAAAGCAAATATTGAACTGGCTGAAACTTTGGTCAGTTACATCCTTCTCAGTCAATAAATCTAAGTGTTGATTTTGGAAAGAGTGAACAGCCATTTTTGTAAGCTGATGCCCTTGAAAACTTCAAAGGTGATGTAGAATCACAAAGCCTAGTTCAAAAAATTCCAAGATACATGGGTTTCAAAGAAAGGACTTATAGATATACAATAAAAACCTGCAAACAGTGTTGCCAAAGGATGATTCTGAATGTCATACAGATAGAACAAGCAACGACTTTACTTTGAAGAATAGACTAGGAATAAAAGGTCTCATCGATGAAAACCATTATGTGTAGTTATGCATCATGATAATATTAATTACATAATCATTGCAAATGGCCTCCAGGATGTCATCCTCTGACTCCGAGGCTGCTCCAGGCAAGGCAGTTTAGCAGTAACGGGTAGTTCCTCCCATCTGTTAAGTGGAGGGGGCGGGCACCTGAACCTTACTGCTCAGATCGATGTCTTAAAGTGGGTGGGGGGCCTTGAGAGATCCAACAAGTCTGTCATACCAGCTGGGCATCATTGCAAACGGCAAGAACATCACTGAGCTAAGCATATTTGTTCCTTGAAACCTAAGTATACTGTTTCAGTCCTAACGTTGCATTAAACTGTTCTGTTCAAGTTGTGAAGAGAAGTGGGGGAAAAGAACCATATTGCCAGAACAAGCAGAGATTCTCAGCAAAACCAAAATATATACAATGCTCAGTTTAGCTAGACTTTGTATTAGTCAGGGTAGGTTAGGTTCTGCAGCAGAAACAAATAAACCTCCAAATCTCAGGGGCTTAATACAACTGTTTCCATCTCATTCATGTCACAGTCCAGTGTGAGTTAAACAGTTTTCCTTGGCATGATTCTCCAAGCAATGATTCAGGGATAAAAGCTCCTTCTCTCTTGTGCTCCTATCATCTTAATCATGTGGCCTTCACATTAGTCACTGTAGGGGAGGAGAGAAGTGGAGAATCACCTGGGATGCTTTTAAGGGCCAGACTTGGAAGGGACTTATATCACCTCTGTCCATGTTCTACTGGGCTGACCTCAGTCTCGTGGCACCCCCTTCCCAACGCGACTGTGAGTGAGATGGCTTAACTAGAAGGGAAACTGTGGCATGTAATCTTCCTGTGTGCTCAAGAAGAGGAAATGGTGTGGTGAACACATAGCATTATCTCTGCCACAGCTTTTTTTTTTAATTGTGGTAAAATACGTATACCATAAAATTTGCCACTTTTAAGTATACAATCCAGTGGCATTAATTATATTCACAATATCATGCAACCGTCACCAAACAGAAACTCTGCACTCATTAAGCAATAACTCCCCATCCCCCTCAGTCCCTGGTAACCTCTGATCTACTGTCTTGTCTCTATGGATTTGCCTATTCTAGATGTTTTATATAACTAGTATCATGTAATTTTTGTCCTTTAGTGTCATGCTTATTTCACTTAGCATGTTTTCAAGGTTCATCCATGTTGTAGCATTTCTCAAAACTTCATTCCTTTTTATGACTGAATAGTATTCCATTGTATTATATACCACAGTTTATTTCTCCATTCATCTGTTGATGGACACGTGGGTTGTTTTCACCGTTTGGCTATTGTGACTAGTGCTGTTATGAACATTGGTGTAGAAGTGTCTGGGCCCCTGTTTTCAATTCTTTGGGGTATATTCCTAGGAGTGGGTTTGCTGTGTCATACGGTTATTCTATATTTAAAATTTTGAATAATGTTTGCCATAGCCTCTTTTTTAAAAAAACTTTTTATTGTAGTAACGGATACACAACTCAAAATTTCCCATTTTAACCACATTCAAAGGTACAGTTCAATAGTATTAATTACAGTCACCATATTGTGCCACAGCCTTGGAAAAGGGGTACTACCAGGGCAGGCACTCCAGTGGGTGCTGCTGACACCCTGCCCTTACCCCCTTGGTGCCTCCGTCCCCGAGATAACCTGCAGCTGCATAGGTGGCTCCCGTGGGGCTGCGGACACTGCCTACCACAAGCGCCCATGTCTCTCAGCTTCTGGCCGAGTCTTTTTCAGGGCACACCAGATATGCCTGGTGTGTAGCCCCAGGGGCAATTCTTAGCCAGAGGGGGTTAGGAATTGGGTGGATAAGTACTCCAGCTTCCGTGGCCCTCGCGGGGGTAATTCCCGGGGAAGAGTGCCCTACCCAGTTCTTTAGTGGGACCAAGCGCCAGCTCCCCACTCTGGAAGCTCACTCGCCAGCCTCCCATCACTGTCTTCTTCCTGCCAGGTCTCACTCTCTCCGCTCCTTCACCTGTTCTTCATGGAATCATTCCCAATGTCCTCGTCACTCCCAAGTCTTTCTCTCCAGAGAATCCAAACTAAGAACTGATGGAGAGAAGCTTAAAGGGAGCAACGAGGAAGACAGATGAAAGAATAATCCCATGTGGGAAGAAAGGCCACCGAGTGGATTCAGTTTACTTCTCTTTGCCATGAGAGGAGCACAATTCAGGGAGGATGGACTTGAGAAGAAAAATTAGGGGGAAAGTTTAGGAAAGTTTCTCAGCAGGGATGATGCAGACTGGGTGGAAACAGAAACAAAGTATTAGCTGCAGGCATTAAATGATTAAAGGCTCTGATGCCTGGGGGAGGAGTGGGGAGTGTTGATAAGTACTGCTTATCTGGAGTATCATTAAGTGATCTTTCCAAAATGCAAATATTTTGCTCAAAATTCTTCAATCACTTCAGAGATAAAAATTACAACTCTAGATTCTTCAAGGTGGCATACAATGTCCTTTACTCCTCCGCTCATACTTCCATGTCTTTCTCTCCCAGCATCCAATCTCTGCCCTGCCTATACCTGAGCAAGCCGTGTGCTGCCTCGCTTTGCTTCCCAGAATGCCTTCTTCTCCAGCTTGACTATTGGCGATGCTTATACTTTTTCTTCAAGAATAAGCTCAACCTAATGTATTCTGAAAAAGCCTTTCCTGACTTTCTCAGCAAGATTTTCATTATTTATTCATTCATCAAATATTTTTTAAGTGCCTGCAATGTGCCAGGCACTGCTCAGAGTACTGGGAATTCAGCAGGGAACAAGGCTGCCAAAAATCCCTGCCCTTCTGGGATTTGCCTCCCAGTGTGGGGAGACAGAAATAAACATCTATCTCTTCCCTGGCCTTTAGGCCCCTCACAGACAATGGCCATGCATTTTCATCTACTTACCCCCAGCATTTAGCGGAGTGCTCACTGCATCTGCTTAATGAATAAGTTCTTAGTGCTGGGAGAGGGTCACGGAAAAGCTATGGAGTGATAACAGTGGCATTTACTGGGAAATGGCTTCGTTCCTTGCTGTCTAGATTTCCTTTAAATCAAACTTCTTATTTTCCTTTTGTTTGTTTATTTCTTAGCAAACGCTGTTAACTTTTTAAGAGTTAGAATTTTTTTAATGATAAAGTATGACTTTCTCTCATACTCAGCAATGAGGCACCCGCTATGTACCAGTGGCAACCCTCTGGTTGTGGGGACATAAAGACAAATAAGAGACAGTCCCTGCCCTCAAGGGACTTTGAGTTTGCCAGCAAGAGACAGGCGCATGAGGCATGGAGACAATCAAGGGCTGTCAGCCATGCCTGGGGAGAGCTCTCTCTTCAGCCCACGCCACCCTCGTCACTGGTGACGGCCACCGGAATTGGAGGCATCTGGAGGGCTGAGAACACCACAGAGGAATTAATCATCTTTATAGGGCATACTCTGTGTTTTCAAAAGTGCCAAGTAGTGGAAACATGATGGGACATTTATAAGAACCGGATTCCAAGGTGAACGGAGGAGCTCAGCCCAGCATATGACGGTGTGATAAAGCCACTTTTTCTCTTTTTTTTTGAGGTACTGGGGCCCAGGACCTCGTATGTAGGAAGCAACGGGAACTGAGTTGGTTCAGTCATATCCACTCCCAAGCCACTTTCTTTTTTCTTTTTTTTAAGATTTATTTATTTATTCTCCTCCCCCCTGCCCAGCTTGCTGTCTGTGTCCATTTGCTCGGTGATTCTCAGTGTCTGCTTTCTGCCTTCTCTTCTCATCCTTCTCCTCCAGTCTTCACCGGGATTCGATCCTAGGGACCTCCGATGTGGGAGAGTGGCACTCTGCCACCTGCACCACCTTAGTTCCTGGTTTTTGGCATGTCTCATCTTGGCTGTCCCCTGTGTCTCTCTCTTGCTGAGTCATCATGTTGCTGCGTGGCTCGAGTGCACGGACCTGGCAGCTCGCCTGCATGCCTTCTATTTTTATTTTACCGGGAGGTCCCGAGGATCGAACCCGGGTCCCTCTATATGGCAGACAGACGCCCAACTACTTGAGCCACATCCACCCTCCCCGCTCAAGCCACTTTCTTATTAAGGCACATCTTGAAGCAATTGGACGCTGGCGTGACAGGCGTGGGCGTCTTATACTTTGCCATGAATATTCAGAAACGGTGCAGCTATGTTTGAGAAAATTGGCAGGATGACCCTAGGTTGGGAGGGATGGGGTGTGGGCAGCAATGGAGAAGCCACACAGAGAGGCGCTTGATGTCAGCAGAGGCAAGTCTCTCATCCCCCAGCGTCTCAGGGACTGCCAGCTGCATCGTGCTGCTTCTTAGCAACTCAGATAGCAACTGCAGTGGGCACGGGACGCGCTCTTCTCAGACAGGGTGGAGACACTGGTGCGGGGGGAGTGAGGTGTGCAGGTCGCCAGGGAGTTTATGCTGCCAGGGCAAGAAGAGAAAGCCAGATGCAGGCTGAGGTCCTGTGGGGAATTGGGCTTGTACAGCGTGTGTGTGTGTTTGTGTGTGTGTGCGCACGTGTGTTTGTGGGGCGGGTAGCTGAGAAAGGGAACATTTTTGAAATTACAGAAGAAGCTTTAATAGGAGACAGATGTGTCCATGTTGTCTGAGTTGTGTTTGGGTGTTTTTCCCCCAAATCCAAGAGGCTCTGATACTCTGATAGAGTCCTCTGATTGGCCCAACGATGCTCCTATTTTTTTTTCTTAACAGAAGAGAGTGCATTTTGGCAAAGGTCTGTTACGGGATCATTCTTTCTGTCTAAAACAGTTGGAAGGATTCTGAGAAGGTTTGCCTGGCAGTAGGTGGAACGTTTGCTTCTGTGCCTGTGTTCGTTTTGAATGACACTGTGTGACGTATCCCCTCCGAGGATGATTTTAATTTGAGTACTGATTTTACAGATTGAAGAGGGAGGAAATCTCCTTTGATAGTGTGTTTATCTGATAGGCCAATTTAACTTCCAGCCTTTGAACTTAACTTTCATTTATACAAGAGGGCAGACTTGTTCCTCTGAAGTCCTCTGATCTCTCCCCAGGTTAGCTATGTATGTGATTTGAGCAAATTCCTTAACCTACCAGGGCCTCAGTTTCCACAGCTGTAAAACAAATGAGTTGGACCCGTTGGATGTGCAGCTCTGGCTCTGGCCTGGGTTTCAGTGATTAGTTCTATTTGGATAATCCCGTCTACCTTATTATACGGCCCCACTGGTGACGTGGGTCTATAATTACATTAATAAAGCCCCAGAGGCTCAGGCAAGTGCTGAGAACACCAACTGTGGGGTCACTTGGAATCAAGATAATGATACGTTGTGTGGAAGTGTTTTGTACACATGAACCAAATCCGGCAATTTGTTCAAGCATACCAGGGGTTTATGGAAGCTCTGATTTGCTACTCATTGATCAATATGATTAATACAACAAAACTAAGCATTTCTAATTTTGAAATGAGTACTTTTGTTTTCATGACCCTTAGCACTTCATTATTTCTTTCATTATTTCTTTTGATCCATATTAATCAATTCAACAAATATTTATCGAGCATCTCCCATATGTCAGGCCTAGATCAGGTCCTGGGAAGAATGTGGTGAACAAGACCGACAAAAATCCTTGGCTGCATGGAGCTTACATCATAGTGGGGGAGCGTACACCATTAAACAAGTGCGGGAGCAGCAGGCAGTCATAACTGTTAAAATGAAAGTAAAACGGCAATATGAAAAAGAATGAGGAGGTGACATTTGAGCTGAGTCCTAAATGGTGGGAAAATGTTTGAGGCAAGGGGCATGGCAAGGTCCAGAACCTCTGAGCTAAGCAGGGTCAAGATGGTGGCCTCCTTTTACAGAAGAAGAAACTGAGGCTCAGACGGATTTTCTGATTTGGTTCTTTTCCCTGAATTAATTGCCATGACTAGGACTGGTGCAGATGTTCAACCATCAACAAACACTTATGAGGGTTCATTACATGCCAGGCCCTCTTCTTTGGGAAACAGTTGTGAGCAAAGTGAACAGACAAAATCTCTGTTTGTATGGAGCTTATATTGCCAATATTCAAGGGCAACACATGTTGTGAAAATGTTTCCACGTGAGTATCTTGTAGGATCTTCTCATTACCACAGGCAGGAAGGGTGAACTATTTGGGCTCTAAGGTCCCCTCTGGCCCTGACTAACTATGGGACTTGGGGCTATTCACAAAATCTCTCTGGGGTGCAAGTTTCTCATCTGAAAGTGGGGGGTGTTGGATTTAGATGCTATCCAAGGCCTCACCCAGTTAAACTTTCTTTTTCCCCCCAGTTTTTAAAAATTGTCATAAAATAGACAATAACATAAAATTTACCATTTTAACTATTTTTAATTGTACTAATCAAAGACATTAATTACATTCACAGTGTTGTACAGCCATCTTCGCTATTTCCAAAACTTTTTCAACACTTCCAATAGAAACTCTATCCCCATTAAGCAATAACTCCCCATTCCCCATCTCCTCTGGCCTTGGCAACCTCAAATCTACCTTCTGTCTCTATGAACTTGCCTATTCTAGACATTTCATGTAAGTGGCACCATACAAGATTTGCCCTTTTGTGTCTGGCTTATTTCACTTAGCACAATATTCATCCATGTTGTAAAATGTATCAGAGCTTCATTCCTTCTTATGGCTGAATACTATTCCATTGTATGGATATACCACATTTTGTTTCTCCATTCATCTCTTGAAGGACATGAGTTGTTTCCACATTTTGGCTATTGTGAATAATGCTGCTATGAACTCTGGCATAGAAATGTCCGTTTGAGTCCCTGTTTCCAATTCTTTGGGGTATATATCTAGGAGTGGGATTTCTGGGACATGTGGTAATTCTCTGTTAAACTTTTTGAGGAACTGGCAAATTGTTTTCCACAATGTCTACACCATTTTTCATCCACCCACTTTTGACACTTTGAGATGCAATTTGGGGTGGGGAGGAGGTTTTCAGATGACTCGTGGTTTACTGAAGTGTTCTCACTAATGGACGTGGGGACTTGCAGAACTTTATTAGTTTTGTGTTTCTATAGAGGCAGCCAAGAAAGGACGTCTGGCACTGCACCATTCTGCTTAGGTACGCTGTGCGTTGCTTTATGGTGGGACCGAGTGAGTGCTTTCCTCACCATTCCAGCAGGATGCTTGCTTACCGCTTGCAAGGGCCAGCCAAGTTGTTCAGACAGTTGAGATGTGTGGAGGCAAGTTTCCCTAAAAAGCAGCATTAAGTTTAATGAGTGGAATTAAAAATGCAAATGACGAGCACGATTGCTGGATAATTACATGATTAGACCAGCTCCATCAGACCGAGGCTCAAATGGCCCATTTGTGGATCTGTGTCCTGTTTATGTCTAGGCAACTAGCTGGAGGCCTCCTCTTGCCTTGGCTTGCCATGTGGGGGGACCCTGCTCACCACCCACCTCCCTCCCAGGGGGCTGTGGGGACTAATGAGGGAGCCTTTGAGAGGCACTGATGAAAGGCACTGTAAAAGTACAAAGTCTTATTACGCTATTATGAAACCACATTTCGGCATCTGTTACCCACCAACACTGGAGTGAAACTCGACAGCCTTTCAGCCCATTTGTCAAGTGCCAGCAGTTCCCCTCTCAGCACAGGTGAAACAATAATAAATAGAAATTGAATGTCTATCCCAGGTATTTTAATAAAGTCGATAAAACACTGTTGCGCTGGCCCCTTTTGCTCTTGCCAACTCTTGCTCATAAACAGAAACCCCCGTGGGGATATTCACTGACTGGGGTGGGTGCATGTGAGGTGCAAGCTCAGAGCCGGAGCTCCCCGCTTCATTTGGACTAAAGTGCTTGGTGGATGCGCTTGGGTTACCATGGCGACCGAGGGACAATGCTCCTGGGTGTGCAGACCCCATGTTTGCTGCTTTATGCTTCAGAAGGGGGATTTAGAGATGCAGAACAAAACATAATAAAGAAGCGTCAAACCTAATAAGACTAGGGACTGAAAGAAAGCCAGGGACTTCTGTTTAGACACCACAGCGTTCTCGCGTTGCCGGTTGGGAACCGATCCAAGACTGAAGCTTGTTCATTATACCTCCCAGGCCGCAGGCATTCAGAAGCTCTCTCTGCATTGAAATTGCAACTTTTTCTCACCTGGCTGCAAAGAGAACCCACTGAGTTTAGAACAGTACGCGAAAGAAGGGATTTTCTCATTTAAACTACATCCTTTTGTACCTGGTCGATAAAATACAAGCTAAAAAGAAAAAAGCCCAGCTTGAATATTGAGCGAGTTGTCAAAATTGAGCCCAGAACAACCCCATGGTGTCTTTCTTGGGTAACATGAATATCCTTCTTGGATATAGCTTCATTAATCAAAGCTTTAAATGCTCCAAGAGCTCTGATGAGAAGGATGGAGCAAAAGGGGATTTTTATCATTTACATAATTTAAAACACCCTGGCTTCTCTTCCCTTGTTTGATGCCTCTGGGTTATGGGCAGCTGACACCTGCTTTTTGGATGTACGTTGTTCCTTCCTACAACTTCCCTTTTGTTAACAAGGAGTGGGCCCCACATTGCCTTATTGTTGGACAGGAAAAGGTGACGCAAAACAAAACGAAGAAAGGTATCTGGATGGAGGGTTACATTAAGTAAGGAAGCACATGGTGCAAGGGCAAGGGACTGGGAGTCAGGTCCCCGGTTCCTGGTTCGTTTGCAGTCGTTGACTTGCCAAGACACGGAAGCTCAGAGCCTTGGGTTTTGCTTATCAAGCAAGGCTGGGAGGCCAACTCTACTGACAGCTGCCTCTTTGAGGGTAGAGGCTGCCTTACTTGTCTCAGAAGGCACAGTGTAAGTATTTCTTGAACTGATGAATTCCCAAGATTCTTTACAGTTCCATTAGACTCTTGCCCCAGAATTGACCAACAGAAGTCATTTCACACCATCTTTTTGGGGAGAGGCTAGTTAATGATATTTCCCAAGGATCTACCTCATCTGAAGCAGGCCAGATACAAACGGTGACAACTTGACAACTTAAGTTTGACTTAAAACCAACCTCACCTTAAATATTTAGTTCTATCTTGGCCACCCTGCTTCCTCCTTGGTTGATGTAACAAATTACTTATGGAGGTCCGGCAGGGGGCAATCAGAATGTTTTAGAACTAGGCTTTCAAGTTATCTCCTCCAGCAGGGACCTCCCAATTTTTTGACTCTGAAGGCTTCCTCACAATTGTAGTTTACCTTTATTATTTGGTGGTTGAGAAAATCTACAATGTGGTAGGTTTGCAATGATTAGTCTCTCCCAGTGCAGGGCTTATACCCACCAGCCCTCCCTAAGGGCCCTGGTAGGTGGAGTAGCTGTCCACCCCCCGCCGTCAGGCCTAACCGAGCAGTGGCTTTAGTTGCAGTTGCATGACAGCTAGGACTCTTTCAGCATGGCATAGGCGGGATGCTTCCAGAGTGAGGAGACACACAACGCCTCAGCCAACTTGCAGCCTGCATGTAATCTGAGCCAGAAATTGATATTGGCTGTTGTAAACCACTGAAATTTGGGGGTTGCTTGTTATTGCAGCAACTCAGGATAGAAAATGACTAATGCTTTTAAATGAATTATATCTTAATCATCATAACACAGCTACTGGCATTTGAAGAATAGTGGCGTATAGTAGTTGGATTGATGAATGAATGAATGATTAAGCAAGACATGCTTTTTTTTTTCTTTTTCTTTTTCTTTTTTCCTCCTTGTTTGTGGAACAAGCTTGGCAGTTTCCTTGCCATAACTTGGCAGTTATTCAAAGATTTCTGTTCCCCTAATTTGGGAATCTAGATTCTAGAACAATTATTCTCCTTCAGACTTATGACAACTGGGAACAAGAATGGGATTTTGAGACAGTGCATGTGGGCTTGGGTCCTGGCTCGCTTACACACTTCCTACATGACCTGGGGCATGCCTTTTAGCTTCTCTGTGCCTATTTGTTCACAAAATGGTTATAATTTTTTCTTATATGCACAGGGCTGAAAAGAGAACTAAACGGAAGGAACCACGTGGATCTTTCTAACATGAGTTGTAGTTGTTATTCTCAGAGTAATGACCCAAGGTTAAAGGAGCCTCTGACACCATCACTTCCCTTCCAGCTCTCCTCTTCTCACTGAGCCCCAACCCACCAGCTGTGTGCTCCTACTCAGACCTGAGTTTTTAAGATGGCACAGAGGAGACCCCGAGTCCTTTTTAAAGGGCTGGGGAGCGCTGGCAGTTCTGGCTGGAGCAGGGCAGTCCTGTTGTTTCAGATAAAAGTTGATTCAGAATCTGATATCTAAAGGAAATGCCCAGTTTTGCATTACCCCACAAAAGACCCTGACAGGCTGAGCGGTTGTGGTGTTCCCCTTTCCTGCCCCCCAACATTTTCTCCAGTGCTCCCCACACCTTGGACTAGGGTCTCTTAGTACTTGGTGCAATGGAACTTCCAGTAACTGAGTTAATTAGCACCAGGGGGAGCACCACAACCAGGTGCTTAAATTACAGCCTCTGTACCTTCCCCTGGGTGGGAGGAAGCAAATACTGCTGCCTCGGCACCCGCCAGCAAACCTGTACCCAGGGGGAGATGGTGGAGAGAGGCTCAGGGTCCCTGACGTGATGTCAGCCCTCTGGGGTCAGGAAGCGGTTGCGTAGGGCCCAGATTGGGGGAGGAGATCTGCCATGTGGAAGTAACTCCTAATGAGGTTAAGAAGGGGAGGGATATGCCTGTGTGGGGAGGGTGGGTGGGAGGTGGCTTTAAAGTGACAAGAGGCAGCCAATCTTTGGCACCACTGTGTTTCCAGAGCCTCCACCCAACAGTCTGTGGCTTCTCACCTCATTCCTGATTCCTCCTCCCCTCAGGTCCCCTGCAGTCCCTCCATACTTTCACATCTCTCTCTCATCCCCCACTTTCCACCCTTATCATCTGATCTGAAAAATAGGAATAAATTCATTCTCAGGATGACTGAGTCGAGTGCTAATCTTTTTTTGTTGCATGCCTAGGTTAAATCACAAGAAATTGCTGATATTTGCTTATTTTTGACCAACAGAAATAGCAATTGTATATGGTCCAGCCTATTGCATTTGATTTCACAGCAATCTTGAGAGTTATAATGATTATATCTCCACTTTTTTTTTTTTTTTTTAACATGCAAGAGATTTATTAGGAAGTGTTCTTAGAATTAACACTTAGGAAAGGAAAGGGAAGGAAGCAGGATTGGGCAGATAGACACGTTGAGCCATGATGCTGTCTCCCTAGAGGCTTCAGTGGACCTTACAGGAGTTCTGAAGCTGGGATGGCCCTTCAGAGTTGTCCTGAAATGAAGGCTTGCTTCAGATGGGCAATCCCCACAGGGGGCTGATAGCTGAGGATGCTTTGCAGCAAGCAGACGTAGCAGCCGGGGGACTCAGCCCTTCCTTCCTGAAATGGGATCCTGGCATCACATCATAGCACCCACCACAGTCCACCCCTCATGCCACTCGAATCCACTTCTTCATATAAATTCTGGGAGAAGCTCCTTCAACATTCTAGTGAGTCTCTCTTCATCATGGAAGTTGAAACGAGGAAATTTTTCCTCTTCTGCTATCCACTCTAGATTTCCTTTACCCTCATCTAGCACCTCTGCTGATCTCAGTGGCCTACAAAGTGGTATGACCCAGACTTTCATCCCTGAGGGATCCGAGCCCCTGGCATCCATGCCCTCTTTGAGCCATGGCTTCTGCACTTGCCTTTTTACTATCAAAATAGGGCAGGAGAATATGCAGAGATACCCAAGTGGATCAGCTGGATGCTAAACATATTCACTTGTTTCCATTGTGTAACAGCTACCCCATCTCCTCCTGATAATCAGGATCAACTCTACAGTCAAGATGCTGATATCAGCCTTTTCTTGCTGGCTAATCCCAGTTGCCAGGCAGTAGCCAGAGCTTATATATCTCCACTTTTCAGATGAGGAAGTTGAGGTGTGGAAAGGTTAGGTCCCTTGCCCCATATTGCACGTTAGTAAACAGCAGAGAGAGCATTTGTGTTCAGGCTCCTGACTCCAGGCCTGGGCTCAGAGCAATTACACTACACCAACAACCCCCTTATACTAATATATAAATGATCAATAACAGCTGCAAATGTTGCCTCCTCTGTGGGATAAGGCCGGCTCATTAGTGAGTTGCTCTAGTGCTGGCACTGGAAGCCATTGGCTGTGGGGAGCATGGTTTTCAAATAGCTGAACTTCCCAGGATGCCTCTGATCCATTTCAGAGGGGCTGCCTGACCCCCTAGTGTGTAGGAATGGGGAGGGGGCATGGGGCTAGTGCAGACACTCATTTCCTTAAAGAGAATGTACTGTTTTAAAGAAGTAATTTAAATTTTTAAAAAAGAATTAATACCTATTTCAGGGCAGAAAATGGAGACAAATATGGCAAAAAAAAAAAAAAGAACAAAATAAAAATTACTAGTAGTCTTTAGCTAGAGTTAACCACAATGTTTATGATTGTTGTATTTTCTGACTCTCTCTCTCTCTCCCTCTCTCTGTATATATGTATTTTGGTGGTGGTGGTGGGGTCTATCATAAACATTATTGTTATTATTATTTTTTAAGAGTTACTAGGATTGAACCCAGGACCTTGTTTATGTGAAGCAGGTACTCAACCACAGAGCTACACTTGCTCCCAAATTTTATATGTTTTTTCTTATTTATTTTCCATTTTATTCCAGAAAGAATTTAACACAGCTTACAAAGGCACATAAAATAAGACATAGCACAGATTAAAAGAGAGTTTACAAAAGAAAAATCCATACCATAATGATGTATTCAGATTTGTATTTTTACATTTAACATTAAGAGTATTTGTCTATGCCATTAAATATTCTACATTATTTAAAAATGTAGTCTTTTTTATGGAAGTAGAACTTCAAACCACAGAAAAGTGCACAGAAGGGAATCACTGAAAAAGCATCATTTTTAAGGGCTACATGTCACTCCCTTGACCAGCCTCATCACCCTTTACTTAGCCAGACCCCATCCCACTGACCCTTTACCTTGCTTTCCAGATTTCCGTATTATAAATAAAGCTGCAAAGAACATCTTTGTACATAAATCTTTGTGCACATCTCTGTTTATTTCCCAAAGGAACATTTCTAGGATTATTTTCAGCAATACCAGAAGCCAGGAGGAGCCAATATGTCTGAATCTCACACTATTCTTAAAAAGGACACCATCGTCTGGGGCTGAGAATCCAGGGGCACCTCTTTGCCTCCCATGTCTGAACCCAGTTCCCCCGAGGCTGCCCACACACTCTGCCAGTTCTTCTTCCTGCTTCCTGTTGGCCTGAGTGTCCCTGAAGTTGGCATTTGGGTGGGAGACAGAGTCAGATACTTGCTGGGGCTAAATGATGGTGGAAGAAATCGCCAGGCTTTGGCTTAATTTTGTTTGGTTCTCACGACTGTTTTTTTTTTGTTTTTTTTTTTAAATAAAGGTGTTTCAGATGCCTCTTTCTTTTTCTTTTTTTTTTTTTTCTAGAATTGAAAATTATAGGCTAAATAATTTCCTTTATGAATATAAAGAAATATCCTCAATAAAATATTACCAAAACAAAACCAATAGTATATTTTTTAAAACGTACATTGCAACCAAGTTGGGTTTATCCTGGGAAAGGAAGGATCATTTAACACTGAAAAATCTCTTAATGTAATTTACCACAATATGAGATTAAAGACGAAAAACACAGATCAAACAGCAAAAGCATTTAATAGCTCCATAACACTTTTTGTTCTTAATTAAAAATGCCTCTTTCTTAATTGCTGAGAACAGAAGTGTGTCCGTGGTAGTGAAAAGGCAACGTGACTCCAAAGTTCTTCAGCGCCAGTAACAAAAGGGACCACAAGATGGCGCTGCTCCTCCATCGTGAAGGACGTGTGTCCAAGTTCTTGAGCCCATGGGCAAAAGGAAGGGTGCTGGTGAGGAAGGGCAGGGAAATAGGCACTGACGTCGAGTTGCAGGTGGGGTGAGGTGTGGGTGGGGAGGGGGAGATGTTGGTCTGTCTTCCCTGCCTTCCTCTTGCCTCTCAGAACCTCACCTCTCAGCACGTCTCACCTCTCAGCGACTCCACAACCGTTTCTTCCCCGTTGCTTTTCCGTGGCTCCCTCTCAGGTCTCTCTCCTTCTCATCTTCAGATTCTCCCACAGACTGTCTTAAGTCACCCCTGGCTCCATCTCTTTGTTCTAAGTATCTCTGCCTCCATTCCAATGACTTTTTTCTCTCTCATTCTTAACTAGCTATGATTTTGAAAAGTGACATATACTTATTCTTATTTATGTATTTAAGAAATATTTAGGTGCATTAAAAAATATGAAAGTAGAAAAATTGAGCTCTTTGTATTCATTTTTTTTAAGTTGAGGTTTTTTTTTAAAATTGAATTGTAAGTTCTTTATATTTTTTGGATACCAGTCCTTTTCCATATATGTATTTTGCAAAAAAAATTTCCCAGTCTGTGGCTCATCTTTTCATTTTCTTAACGTATTTTTATTTTATTTTTATTCACCCCCCACCCCCACCCTGAAATGACTCCCTTGTCTATCTACTTGTCTTCTTTAGGAGGCACTGAGATCTGAACCCAGGACCTCCCATGTGGGAGGCTGGTGCCCAATTTCTTGAGCCTCATCTGCTCCCCAATCGTTCTACTCTTTTATTAGTTTTTCTCTAAAAAATGCAAACACACAAAACCAATATTAATGACATTTTTTCCTTGCATGAGGCCCTTGGTTGTCATTTTTTTTCTTTTGTGGATCTGTGGACCTGTGGGCCTGAGAAGAAAAATTATCAGAGAAGTGACTAATAGTCGTTAGGTTCTTGGTCTTTGATTCTTTTATATTCAGGACTGTAAATGAATCTGCATCCCAGAAGGAAATAAGGCAGTTAAATATTTAACAAATATTCCTACAATGTACTGAGTGAGCTAAGTGTGTGACCTGCCTCTTCTCACTCCTTCCTTACACAACCAGATGAGGAACCTGACACTCAGGGAATGAAACTTGGTCAAACCACTAGATGGTAAGTGGTGGAGCTGGGATTTGATGTGGGGTCTTGGTGGCTCCCAGATCTATCCTCTCAGCCCTTCAAGTGTCTGGCTCAGGAGGCTAAAAGCTTCGGCCTGGAGTAGTGAGTCTGGACTGCAAGGTCTGAGGGCTGCATTTCGGGCTGGAGCAAGGCAAGGAAAGAGTTTCATTCTAAAGTAGCTTGAACACTCAGAGGCTAGGCCCGTTGCAAGCAGGAAATCCTGGTTTCCTGAGAAGGCCATCATCACCTCCTCCTCCTTTCCCAGGAATGGAGGTGTGATTGTATCTCAGTGCAGACTGGTGATAGCTTAGAAACTGTAAAACCAACCCAGCTGCTCAAAGAAACTTTGGGGTCACTCCTGTGGGACATTATGGTCCAATAGTGTCCTCACCTGGGTGACCCCAAGGCTCTGGTTCCTTTCTGAAGCTGTGGAGGAGGGAGAATTCAGACTCAGAGCCAGGCAAGTGGGTCCAGGATGCCTTCATCAGGCTAAGGTGGAGCAGTTCTCTGTAATAGCGCCCCCGCCTTGCCTTGTGACCGACAGCTGGGTGCTGAGTCTTCTTTCAGTGACCTAGAAATAGGGAAGAGGGGAATCAGTCCACATGGCCCAAAGGGTTGTCAGTGGGGCAGGAATTAGGAGAGGAGTGAGATATTATTAGACATTTACACCACAGTATGAAAATAGAGATTTCTGGGGAAATTTGCAAAACTATATGGAGGCTAAGCAACACACTCTTTTTTTTTTTTTTTTTGAGGTACCATGGCCAAGATTGAACCTAGGACCTCGTATGTGGGAAGCTGGTGCTCAACCACTGAGCCACATCGACTCCCCTGAGCCGGCTTTTTCATTAGTTCACTTGTTTTTTTGTTTTTAGGAGGCATTGGGAACCAAACCTGGGACCGCCCACGTGGGAAGCAGGCACTCTACAGCTTGAGTCACATCCAATCCCCAACACACTCTTAAACAATCAATGGGTCAAAGAAGAAATTGCAGAGAAATTAGTAGATATCTTGAGACAAATGTAAAAGAGAACACAACGAGGAACGGAACTTACATGAAATGGACAAATTCCTAGAAAGACACAAACAACCTACATTGACTCTATAAGAAATACAGGAATTCAACAAACCAATCACAAGCAGAGAGATTGAATCAGTCATCAAAAATCTTCCAACAAAGAAAAGTTCAGGACAAGATGGTTTCACAGGTGAATTCTACCAAACATTTCAAGAAGAATTAACACCAATCCTGTTTAAACTCTGCCAAAAACTTGAAAAGCAGGGAAAATTACCCAACATGTTTTATTTATTTATTTATTTTTAAAGATTTATTTATTTACTTTATCCATTTTAATCCCCCTTTCCCTCCCTGGTTTTTTTTTTTGTGTGTGTGTGTGTGTGTGTGTGTATGTGTGTCCATTCACTGGGCAATTCTCTGTGTCTGTTTCCTGTCCTCTCTTCTCATCATCTTGCTGTATGGCTTGGTGGGGCATGGCAGCACGCCTGCACACACAGCCTGGTGGCATGTGCGCCTTCTATATATATATCTATTTTATTTTACCAGGAGGTCCTGGGGATCGAACCCAGGTCCCTCCATATGGCAGACGGATGCTCAACCATTTGAGCCACATCTGCCCCCCACCAATATGTTTTATTAAGTCAACATCACCCTAATACTAAAGCCAGATAAAGACACTACAGGAAAAGAAAATTTCACACCAATCTCTCTAATGAACATAGAGTATTCTCAACAAATACTTGCAAATTGAATCCAACAGCATATAAAAACAATTATACATCGCAATGAAGTGGGTTTTATTCCTGGTATGCAAGGGTGGTTCACAATAAGAAAATCAATTAATACTGCATTAACAAATCGAAGGGAAAAAACCCACATGATCATCTCAATTGATGCAGAAAAGGCATTTGATAAAATCCAGCATCCTTTCTTGATAAAAATGCATCAAAAGATAGGTATAGAAGGACAGTTCCTCAATATAATAAAGGGCATATATGAAAATCTGACTTCCAACATTGTTCTCAAAGGGGAGAGGTTGAAAGCTTTCCCTGTAAGATCACCAACAAGACAAGGATGCCCACAGTCATCATTGTTATTCAACATTGTGTTAGAAGTTCTAGCTAGAGAAATCAGGCAAGAAAAAGAAATAAGAGGCATTCAAATTGGAAAAGAAGAAGTAATACTCTCACTATTCACAGATGAAATGATCCTATATTTAGAAGACCCCCAAATATCTACAACAAAGCTACTTGAGCTAATAAATGAGTTCAGCAAAGTGGCAGGATACAAGCTCAACAAGTAAAAATCAGTAGCATTTCTCTTTTTTTTTTTTTTAAAGATTTATTTATTTTTATTTATTTATCCCCCCCTTGCCGCTTGTGTCGCTGTGTCCATTCGCTGCGTGTCTTCTCTGTGTCTGCTTATCTCCCCCTTGCTGTGAGGTCTTGCCGCATCAGCCCACGGCGCCGCGCGAGCCGGCCTGCCCTCACCGGCCTGCCCTCACAAGGAGGCCCTGGGAAGCGAACCCAGGGCCTCTCATATGGTAAACGGGTGCTCTATCCATTGAGCCACACCCGCTTCCCTCAGTAGCATTTCTATACACTAGCAACGAACAAGCTGAGGAGGAAATTAAGAAAAAAATTTCACCTACAGGAGCAACAAAAAGACTCAGATATCTAGGAATTAATTTAACCAGGAATGTAAAGTATCTATATTCAGAAAACTATAAAACACTGCTAAAAGAAATCAAAGAAGAACTAAACAAATGGAAGGACATTCTGTGTTCATGGATTGGATGACTAAATATTGTGAAGATGTCGATTCTACCTAAATTGATCTGTAGATTCAATACAATACCAATCAAAATTCCAACAGCCTACTTTACAGAAAATAGAGGTCAAGTATCAAATTTATTTGGAAGGGAAAAGGGTCCCAAATAGCCAAAAACATCCTAAAAACAAAGAGCAAAGTTGGAAGACTCATTCTTCCTTATCTTGAAATGCATTATAAAGCTACAGTGGTCAAAACAGCATGGTATTGTCTTAAAAATAGATACATTGATTAATGGAATTGAATTGAGAGTTCATAAATAGACCCTCACCTCTATGGTCAACTGATTTTCAGTAAGCCTACCAAGTCCACTTTTCTGAGACTAGAACAGTCTCTTCAACAAATGGTGCTGGCAGAACTGGATATCCATAACCAAAAGAATGAAAGAGGACTGCTATCTCACTCCCTATAGTAGAATCAATCAAAATGGATCAAAGATGTAAACATTAAAGTCAGAACCATAAAACTCCTAGAAGATAATGTAGGGAAATTTGTAGTGGGTGGAAGTCTTTTAAACCTTCCACCCAAAGCACAAGCAACAAAAGGTAAAATACATAGATGGGACCCTGTCAAAATTAAAAACTTCTGCACCTCCAAGGAGTTTGTAAAGAGAATAAAAAGGCAGCCTACTCAATGAGAATAGGAAATCACACAACTGACAAGGGTCTAGTATCCATGATATATAAAGAGATTCTATAACTCAACAATAAAACAACAAATGACCTAATTAAAAATTGGGCAAAAGACCTGAATAGACATTTTTCTGAAGAAAAAATACAAATGGCAAAAAACAAAACAAAACAAAAACAAACAAACAAACAAAAAACATGAAAAAATGCTCAGCATCACTGGCTATTAGGGAAATGCAAATCAAAGCTACAATGAGATATCATTTCATACCTATTAGAATGGCCACTGTTAATGAAACAGTAAACTATAAGTGATGGAGAGGATATGGAGAGATAGGAATGCTTATTCACTGTTGGTGGGATTGTAGAATGGGACAGCCACTGTGGAAGTCTGTTTGGTGGTTGCTAAGGAAGTTAGATATCGTTCTACCACGTGACCTGGCAATAGTGCTACTAGATATATACCCAGAAGAACTGAGAGCAGTGACACAAACAGACATGAGCACACCGATGTTCACAGTGACATTATTCACAATTGCCAAAAGATGGAAACAACCCAGGTGTCCATCAACCGATGAATGGATAAACAAACTGTGGTGTATACACATGATGGAATATTATGCAGCTGTAAGAAGAATGAAGTCATGAAGCATATGACAACATGGATGAACCTGGAGGACATTATATTGAGTGACGCAAGCCAGGAACAAATATTGTATGACTTTGCTATTATGAGCTAAATATAATGAGCAAACTGATGGATTAATAGCTAGAATATAAGTCACAAGGAAAAAGAATGTGGTTAGAGAATGGAAAGCTGAGGTTTAATCTGTGCAGAATTGGTGAAAAGTTGTTTATAAATGTTTGGAGCAAATAGAAATGGTGAAGGCACATCATAGGATTTGTAATTAGTAGTGTTAACGTATAAGTTAGTTTTTTGAAAATGCTTTAATATTGATTGAAGTATTCAATATTGATTGAAGTATTAATATTAAATCACTCAGTGGTTATTCCAAATGCCACTGATTGTACACTTTAGATAAATTGTATAGTTTATGAACAGAAAAAATTATAGGGTGGGTTGGGGGTAAAATACACCAAATGTAAAATATATAGTTAGTAGTCATACTTTGTGCTCTTTCATAATTTGTTACAAATGTTTCACAACAATTCAAGGTGTTGGTGGTGGGGTGATGTATGGGAGCCATGTATGTTGCTATGCGTGTTTGTTTTGCAAGTTCACAACTTTTACCATACATTGATTGTTTCTGTATGTTCATGTATGAATGATATACTTCGTTAAATTGTTTTTAAAATGAAAAAAAAAAAATAGAGATCTCTAATCCAAGACTTGGAACTTTAAGCTTTATCTCATTGGAATGCAAGTTCTAATACTCAGCTAAAAGTATTTCAGGTAACTGCAGGAGGCAAGGGAGACCTTTCCAGCACACTTGAAATGATGCCATGGAGGTAGCTATAGCTGTCACCTCACACTTCTCTTTAAAAAATAACCTGGTTACACAAGTACTTTATATGCATTGTAGAAAATTTGGAAAATATAGAAAAACACTAAGAAGGCAATAAATTACAACTCTTGCCATCTTAACTCCTTTAATTTATTTCTCCAAAACAGAGACTGCAGCAAAAAGGCATTAAGTTAAAGGCTATTAACAAAACAAAAAAGCCGCTGAGTCCTTTCCCTCTAACTCTGAAGCCAGCACAGACGTTGTCCTTAGAGCTGAGTCTGTCGCTTTCATCAACTTATTCCTGCCCCCTTGACACAGGAGTTACTTTTGCACCACCAGTGACGTTTTCTGAGGTTTATTCCTTTATTGCCAAACTCTCTACCCTGGGCGTTGGGGAGAGGAGCATGCAGGTATAAAGATAGAAATATCTTCGTCTCTACCTCTACGCTCAATGTAATTTCTTAAAAATTACATCCCTTTTGTTTCCAAAAATGTTTTCCTGCTTTGCTGTACTTGGTAAAGCATAAATCACATTTGGAAAAAGTCTCTTTTTGTAGGCATTTCACGAGTGCTTGCATAAACATTCCCCCAAATCTGTCTTTACCAAGAGAAGACCTCACTCCCAGGGTGGACTGGAAATGAAGCAGAGAAGAAAGTGTGGGGTGGATGCTGACACCAGCGCCGTGCGGAGCTGAGTTACGGTGTCATAGCCTCTTCATTGTTCTCAAAAGGTGCTCAGCAGTTGTGAAAAATGGCACAAAAATTCTTTCAAGTCACCTTTCAAAATATGTAGGTTAGATTTATTAATCAAGGGATGATTGTAGCTATTATCCCTACTGCCCAGGGATGGCTTCTCTTAATATTTTAGGTATTGATGGCATCTTTTTCATCTATAATAATAAAAACTTCCCTCTGTTCTGAAACCTGCTTCTCAGACTTTAAAATATGTTGTGAACATTTCCTCATGTTATTCAATATGGCTGTACAACGTAACTGCCAATGGCTGCAGAACATTCTATCATGAATTCTTTTTTTTTAAAGACTTACTCTTTTTTTGGTATACAGTTCTATGAGCCCCCCCCCCGCCCCCACTTGCTGTCTGTGTCCATTAGCTGGGTGATCTTCTGTGTCTGTTTCCTGCCTTCTCTTCTCATTTTTTTCCTCCAGACTCTTCACCCGGATTCGATCCTATGGACCTCCGATGTGAGAGAGAGGCACCATGCCCCTTGTGCCACCTCAGTTCCTGGTTCCTGGCACATCTTGACTTGGCTCTCCCCTGTGTCTCTCTTTTGCTGCATCATTATCTTGCTGCATGGCTTGGCGGGGCCTGGATCGAAAAGCGCATGCACGCGGGCTGGTGGCTCGTCTTCTCGCCTTCTATTTTTATTTACCACGAGGTCCCGGGGATCGAACTCGGATCCCTCCATATGGGAGATGGATGCCCAACCACTTGAGCCACATCCGCCCCCTGTCATGACTTCTTTAACTCCCTTGTTGTATATTAGGTCTGTCCCCCACCCCCCTAATTTTTGTGAATTATTTAGAGAACTGCAATGAACATGCTTGGGCATATCTCTTGGTACACTTCTATGATTATTTCCTTGGGTAAGCTCCTGCAAGAAAAATTTCTGGGTCAAAGGGTATGTGAACTTTTAAGGCTATTGCTCTGAGTTACTATGTGCTGCTTTGGAAAGTTTTTGTATTCCTACAATCACTGCATGAAAGGGCCTCTTGCCCCATATTTTCACCAATACTCAGTATTAGACATTTATTAATATTTATCAGTGGCAATTGGGCAAAAAGTAGAATATTGGTTCAATTTTGATTTCTGGATGATAATATTGCATTTATTTCTAAGGTAACCGCTGCACCATCTTCAACCCCTGAGGGGGTCATCCTCACTGCTAATATTCATTGAGCATTTAATTTGTGCCAAGCATTCCGCATGTAGAACTTCAATTATTTCACATAGGAGCCCTTGAAGCAGGTACTACTACTCTCCTTACGCTCAGTGGTTGACAGTGAAGCTCAGAAGGGTTATGTAACTTGTTCTAATTTACAGAGGCAAAGCTGGGAATGAAAACCTTACTTGTTTGATACCACAGTGCCGGCTCATTCTTTTTTGTTTCAACCTGCATCCAATTTCCTTGGGAGTTTTGTCCTTACTTGTAACCATCTTGCTATACTGCTCCCCTTCATCCTAGAGCTTACCAGGCCTTGTGCCTGAGTCTTGAGTCTTGCTGGGTTCAAATAACATCAGCCTGTGGAGCTGGATGCGAGGTAAATGGAGAAGGCAGCAGAAACAAGAAATGGTGGAATACACTTCTCTCTTGGTCCCTTCTCAAGCACAGCCCTTGGTCATGATTAGCAAAGTAGGGCATGGGGGAGTTGGAGGAGGTGCTGAACAGAGCTACGTTCAGGCTGGGCTTGCTGTGGAATGAGATGGTTGTACCATAAACAAGCCCAGGTTGAGGATTCAGAAGATTTCGATACTTTTCTAAATATTTGTCTTTTTGAGTCTATTGGTAAATGGTATACAGAATTTAAAAACTTTTCTGTTTGTTGTTGGTATTTAGAAATAAAAGGATTTTTATATTTTGACTTGTGTGTCCAGCAAACTTGCTAAAGTTTCTTGTTTTAGTAATTTTAATAAATACATAATTTATCTGTAAAATCTTATGGGTGTTTTAGGTAGATTATGTCAACCATGAATATTGACAGTTTAATTCCTCCCTTTTCCACTGTATATTACATATTTCTTTTTCTTACCTTAGTGCTTAAGCTGGAACCTCCAAGACAATGTTGAATATTCATCATAATAATTGTCACCATTTTACCCTTAAGCATGATATTTACTGTGGATTTATCAATTAAAAGAGGTCCATTTCTATGTCTAGTTTGCTTATATGTTTTTTATAAAGAATGGGTATTATATTTTATCAAAATAGTTTCTGCTTCTATTTGGGTGATCATACAGTATTTATTCTTTAATTTGTTTACGTGGTAAATTACACTTTTTTTCTATATATACATTTTCTTCTTTGATTTCTCCTTCTTTTTGAAGATGGGCATTAACCTCATTTCACAGATGGGAAAACTGAGATTCAGAGAGGTTAAATAATTTCCCCAAGGTCACAAAGCTCTATGTGGTAGATTTAGACGTTGAATCCAGCCCTGAGTCACTCCAAACCTCATGCTCTTTACACGACACAGAGTGTGTGCCCTTCCAGTGGAGTGCAAGTAGCATCTTCTCAGGATTTAGAGGAGCTGCTGCAGCAGAACCCATGTGTGTTAAGGAAGCCACAAAGGTTTCAAAGCTACTGGACTGGCAGTGGCTGCCAGATGAGTGGGAGGAGAATATGGATTTGAAAATGTTAAAAAGAGAAGAGAAAAAAAGAAATGGCAAGCAAAAGAGGAAAACAAAGCCCTGTCGGCACTGCTCTCCAGGGCGACTTTCCAGGCAGCTGAAAAGTGTTAAGAGTGTTGAGCGGCTCCAGGTGTCAGATTGTTTTGTCTCTGGTATGACTAACTCAGCATTTGCCGCTCTGCTTCCTCTGTCCTTGGAGCCAGGCAACCGAACGTTTAACTTGGCTCCCTCAGAAGCACTTGAACATTTTTTTGGTGTACTATATTCTGAAACCACAGTAAGGACACTTATCTGAGGCAGGTTGGGGACAGGGTCTTTGGATAATCAAGTGAGTATCTG
>JAQZBX010016442.1:0-36474 GCA_029593785.1 Cabassous unicinctus | reverse complement strand
ACTCCCTTTTGTCTGGTGCTGATTCGAGCCAGCTATTTTGTTCCCCAAAGCTGCAAGGGGTTCCAGGCAGCCAAATCCACAGAAAGGAAACCCCTCTCAACCCTTTGCCATAACCCTCCCACTCTCGGAGAATTCTCCTCACTGGGTTGACAGAGGGAGTCACAGCTCAAGCCAGCCTTTTTCCCTGAAGGTGGGACTCAGCCGTCTGTGTTAACCACCAAAGGGAGTGTTAAAATTCACAAATCTTTCCTGAGTAATGTTGAGCTCCCTCCAGATAGATGTCCTTAAGGTTCTTGCTCTGTGCGCTCATAGCACAGACCCCCAGGCAGGACCCTGTCCCCAATCAGCCTTCCTCAGAGAGTGAGTCAGCGAGTGCCCTCCTAAACTGATGCCATTTTGCTCCTCTCTATTCTCTTTTCTTCTCTTCCATTCTGTTCTCTTTCCTTCTTTCTTTCACTTATTTATTCATTCTTTCTTTCTCTTTCACTCTACCTCTGTCTCCAAGGAGTTAAAGAAATATTTGTCAAACCACTAACTGGTCACAGCTTAATGAAGCTAAAACTTCAGAGAATAAATACAACAAAGAATAAAGTTTTAGAAATACTTTAGAAAATTCACTTAACACAAAAGTGACTACAATCCACAAAAAGCAACAACAAAGCTGAAGAGGGAGGAGAATCTGATTTCAATAAGTACAACATTATAATATTGAAAATTCCCAACAAAAATTTTAAGCATGAAAACGTAAGATAGTCTAACCTATTCATAAGAAAATAGGAAATAAAAATTAAACCTTCCCTTAGAAAACATAAATTTTGAACTTACAAGAAATGAATTTAAACTAATTGTCTTAAATATGCTAAAAAAAAGTTAAAGGAAATCATGGCCAAAATACTAAAGGAAACCAGAGGAATGATGTCTCAATAAATTGAAAATACCATTAGAGAGATAAAATTTATAAATAGGAATCAAATAGTAATTCTGGAGCTGAAATGGACACTGATGAAATGAAAAATTCACTAGAAGATTTCAGATTTGAACAGAGAGTAGAAAGAATCAGCAAACTTGAAAATAGATGAGTTGGAATTATCCACTCTGAGCAGCAAAAGAAAAATGAGGGAAAAAGTGAACAGAAACTAAGATACCTGTGGGAAACCATCAAGCACACAGGACATATGCTTTATGGAGTCCCAGAAAGAAAAGAGAAGGAAAGGGGCAGCAAGAATATATGAAGAAATAATAAATTCCTAAATTTGATGGAAGACACATCCATGAAACTCAACAATTCCAAATAGTATAAATGCAAAGAAATGTAGAACAAAACACATTGTAATTAGTCAAAAGTCAAAGGCAAAGAGAGAATCTTGAAAGCATCACGAGAGAAACAGCTCTTCATGTACCAAAGGAGCATCAATAAGATTGCCACCTATTTTTCATCAGATAATGTAAAGATCAGAAGGCAGTGAGATAACATATTTAAAGTATTGAAAAACAAAAACAAAATTGCTAGCCAAGAACTCTATATCTGGAACAAGTAACATTCAAAAATGCAGGAGCAATTAAGACATTATTCAATAAACAGAAGTTGAGAGAATTTGTCGCTAGTAGATCTGCCCCACAAGAAATGTTACAGGAAGTTCTCCAGGTGGAAATTAAAAGACACTAGACAGTTACTTGAAGCCATATAAAGAAATAAAGAACACCCATTAAGGTAACTATACAGGTTAATATAAAAGTCAGTATAATTGTATTTTTTATTTTTAATTCCTTTTTTTCATTTATGATTTCAAAGACAAATGCATAAAACAATAGTATACATCTGTGATGATGGGCACACAATGTATAAAGATATAAGTTCTGACAGTGAAAACATTAAGGGAGAGAGAGAGTGCTGGACAGAAGTAGGTTCTTTGTGTGTTATTTAAACTAAGTTGAGTTTAATTCTAACTAGAATTTTGTAAGTTTAAGATGTTAATTTTAATTCCCAGGGCAACCACAAAAAATAATTAAAATATATCAGGAAAAAAGTGAGAAGACAATCAAAATTGTACAGTACAAAAAAAAAAACAACACAAAAGGAGGCTAGACACAAAAGTCATTGTCTTCGTTTCACCTTTAAGTTCGTTCTCTTCATGGACAGACTGTAGCAGGGTGCTATATTTTTACACTGAAAATGTTAATGTCTGTTATGGTTTGTACATAATTCTGTAGTTGACAGTAGAACACAATTGACTTTTGCAAAATGTTCTTTTTGTATCTTAGAATTTCTGCATCAAATAAAATATTCTGTTTAAAAAGAAAAGAAACATTACTTTAAAATTCCAAGCATTCTTTGACGATTTTGAGCCAGGATTACAATAAAATATGTTGATTGAGATGGCCTTGGCTATTTTCTTTTAGAAATTAAAAGCAAAAAAAGATTGTGATTGTTACTTTACTGTGGAAAATAGAAATTCTGTTTTTCAAAATTAGAAAAGAAAACAAAATTATGTCTGGTTTTCCATATCACCTCTATTCATTATATATTATGTGACTCTGAGTTAATTTAAATCATTCTGATTTAGTCTCCTTATTATGAAGTATGACCTGCAATGCTTCTATTTTACAAATTCAATATTGTCAAGAAAAGCAAATAAGACCCTGGGAAATTTCCTTTACTATAGCTAATCACAAATATTTGCCTTGGCAGAGATACATTATTATAAAAGATTATTTTAATGAAATAATACCTGCTTTTAAAATCACTATTGTGCTGTATTTATTCATAAATTATATAAAATCACTATAATGAAATATAGTACATGCTTTATTCTCTAATTCTCATTAATGTGTAAGTTAGAAGACTTTTGTCAATCTGCTTAACTCTGTAATTCACAATTTAATATACTGGCAATGTAGAAGTAAAATGACATGAAAATTTTTCTATTATCCTAACAACATATGATATTAACTATAAACCTTTCAGAAAGTTTTAGATGTCCAATTAACAATTTATATTTACCCACCATTAGGAGTAAAATATTTTTATTGGGGAAAGGGTGTTCGGAAGTATAGTAAGTATCCAGATTTATAGTGTGTTAGCTATAAAATGCCTCTCTTCTACCCTGGTCCTTTCAGTTTTCTATTTAATATTGAAAATAACAAAGTATTCATTTCTTCTAAATGATAATGATGTATTATTCATCTGACTCCATCCTATTAATCCATTATTTTTGACAGTTTTCACTCACAAATGACAGGGTATATGTAACCCAGTTGGGTAATGAGTCCCAAGGGGAGTTTTATGGACTGACTCTGAAACAGGTTTTCTTCAAGATAACATGTGAAAAATAAGGTCATTCCTATACAGGAAAAAGTCATTTTTTCCTCTGCCTCACTTTTGAATGGAATTATGTATTAATATGATTCTCGGAGTGGCAGCAGCCTTCTTGCAAACATGAGACAACTGGTTTAATGATTACATGTCAAAACACTGAAGCTGGCTGAGCAATACATTTGATAAGTCTGGCTTCTTCCAAACAACTCTAAACACTTCTAGCTACCTTTTTCTAGATATTTTGTCATGTGTGTTAATGGGATATCTTAAGTGATACTTGCTATTGTGCTATTTGCCGCCAAAATCTCATAGCAGATGAAGAACATAAATTTATTTTAGCAGTTGTACTCAATATATTTTCAAAAAGGAGAAAGAGCTGATTCATGTAGCTTAAAAAGTCTCACAAAAATATGATATGTATTTGATTTATACAAAACATATGAAATTATGTTTCACTAAGTTATTATGTGCATACGTTCCTATACTATATAATACCTTTTTGGAAAGGATAACATTATCATTACAAATTCTAGTCTGTCTTTCCTCCAAACATCAGTTTTCAGGTCATTATATGCCTCAAAAATAGAAAAACGTCCATATTTTGAAGATATTAATCCAGGACAAACAAATAACAAGTTTTCTCATTTTAACATGTGGTTATCCAAATATAAAACAGATTATTTGAACCAGAAGGTAAGAGATTTACTGGTGAAATGCAGTTTTAAAAATTATTTTTCCCACTTTTAAAAGTGTTATTTCTCTGTCACTATTTAAAAATATGTATATAAAGTGGGTATATGTGTGTTTGCATGAGAGAGAGTGTTTCTTTTTACTTACATTAAAATATAAGGAGCATTGTTTCATATTCATTACAATTAGAAATAGTCTTAGAAAAGAAAAAATTGTTCTATTAATAAAAAAATGCTTCATCATCAATTAATGAATACACCAACAGTAGAGGGATGCAAAGCTAGAAATAGAAAGAAGTAAATCAAATATATAATAAGATACATAACATCTAATGAAGCAAATAATAGTTAATCAGTATATAGTCAACTCAAAAGGTAAATTTTGCTAATTTTTAAATCTCTATGCTCTAAAATACAAACTAAAATACAGTATATTTTAGAAAGTTTGGAGTCTTAAGTCAGGATTTGCAGAAGCAGAGACAGATGGGATTCCTATATAAGTGATTCATTGCAGGAGTGCTCTCAAAAGAGGCCTATAAAGAAATGAGGTAGCAATTAGATCAGATGAAGAAGCTAGGCCAGGAGTCTGTAAAGTATGGCCTGGGGTTAAATTACTTTTTCATAGTCTGTCAGTTAAGAATGGTTCTTAAATGTTTAAATGACTGAAAAAAAAACTAAAAGATGAATAGTATTTCCAGACATGAATATTATATGAAATTTAAATTTCAGTGTCCATAAATAAAGTTTAATTGGAACCCAGCCACGTTCATTCTTGTATGTATTATATTTGACTTCATTCTTACTACACCAGCAGAGTTGAGTAATTTTGTAAGAGACCACTTAACTTGTAGACCCTAAAATATTTAATATCTATCCCTTTAGAGAAAAAATTTTACCCAGCCATGAGCTAGACAAAAATGTTATTTCAGAAGATAGTTGGCCTCAGACTATTCAACATAAACCCAAGGGAAACTCTGCTGTGTAAATCAGGACACAAAGTCATCATACTTAAAGGATAGTGAAATGGGCTACTATTATCTCTTTATAGTTGGCCATTGGTTTCTGTTCATCACCCATGGAGATTTGTGGCAGAAGCTAAGCTTATAAGTATCTTGAAGTAAAAATAATGCCCATCAGCAAAGGGCCATTCTTCAAAGAAGGGTGCAGATGTGAGCCTCTAACAGCCAATAGCTATTGCTGCTAGCATATGGATGCCTGGTCTGGTAAACGGTACCTGGACAATAATATATCAATGGCATATTAAAGGTGGTAACTCTAGTGTCTTAAAATTAGCAAACTGTTTCATTGTAAATTTCATATCTGAATACTCAAGAAATGCAAACAGCAACCCAATTAGAAAAGACTTGAGCAAACAATTCATCTAAAAGTATATACTGGCAACAAACACATGAAAAAAAAATGTTCACCATCATTAGTCCTTAGGGAAATGCCAATTAAAACCACATTGACATGTCACAACAAACTTATATAAAATGTCTAAAATAAAAATAACCCAGAAATTAGAAAGTGCTGGCAAGGAGGTAGGACAATTGAAACTATTATATATTGGTGGTATGGATGTACAATGTTATAGTCACTCTGTGAAAGAGTTTGATGATTTTGTATAAAATTAAACATACAATAATCATATGACTCAATAATCCAGTTTCTGTATATTTAACGCAGAGAATGGAAAAATTATGCTCCAACAGAAACCTGCACATGGATATTTTTAACAGTGCTATTCATAGTCACCAAAAACTGGAGAGAATCCAAATATGATTCAATGTGTGAATGGGTAGACATACTGTGGTATACCCACAGCAATAAAAGGGAATAAACAATTTGATGCCTCTCAAAAGTATGATATGGGATGAAAAGAAGCTTGTCTATATAGTTACACACTCTACTTAACATTTATATAACCTTATTGAAAGTCAAAAGTATAGTGATTGTGAACATATGAGTGGTTGCCATGACTTAAGGGTGGAGAAGGAGTATGAATTAAAGCAATAACAAATAGGAGTTTTATGGGACGATGAAAGTGTTCTGTATCCTGATTGTGATGGTGCTTACACAAATCTATAGAAATGTTAAAACTCATAACACGTAATCCCTCCCAAAATCGATCCTAGTGTATGTTTATCCTAGTGTGTATTTAAAACCATATGTGTATATATGCATGCACACACAGTGCATCAAAATGTTATGCCATGTGTTTAAGTTTGCTAAGTGCTCAAAGGAGATACAATGAAATGTGTTGGCTTTAAGAATGGGAATTTATCAGCTTTCAAGCTTATAGTTTGAGGCCAAGAAAAACGCCCATCATCAGTTGATGCTTTCTTGCTGAAAACTGGCTGCCAGAAATTCTGGGGTCCTCTTGTCAAATGGCAAGGCACATGGTGTCGTCTTCTGGTCTTCTCTTCTGGATTTTGTTTCTTTCAGGTGCTTGCTTCCATGACTTTATCTCTCTTTGTCTGATTTACATTCTTTTATAAAGGACTCCAATAAGAAGATTAAGACCCACCCTGGGCCACACAATATCTGAAGAAACTCAACAAAAGGTCCCACTTACAATACTTTTACACCCACAGGAATTGATTAGTTTTAAAAACATTATTTTCTTGGGTACATAGTTTCAAACAGTCACATCATGAAACCATTGAAAGTTATGAATGAAATACATTACTGCCAAAGGAAAATGCTTATTTTAATTGATCAGTAAATTTTAAAAAAACAAGGTTAAAATATTTATTTCACTGTTAAACTATTAACTATGTAAATACACTGACAAAAATAGAAACTATATAATGAAATATACCAAAATACATACTAGAAAAATTAGGATATCATTTAAAGCACTTATTTAGATAGTATGAGATCATGCGAATTAGAATGTTTTATATGGTTGGAAGAGGAAAACTTGGTGTATTTCAAATCTTCAAATTTAACTGTCTTGTTTGCTTGCAGAAGCAATCACTCCACTCCTATCTGAAGAGGCCATTCCTTCACCACTGTATGTTATCTTGTCTGAGTTCCCTAAAACGGACTTGTCTGGGACTCCTGTATTGCAAGGAAAGTCAATCCCTAATTAATTCAAGAATTATAACTGAAAGCAGGTTTCAGTATTTCATGATGGCAAACACAAATTTAATTCTAGGAGGAGAAGTTTACCTACAAGAGAATTTTAAAATGTTGCTAATTTGTGTCTTTCAAATCTGGTGAATAAATATGGAAATAGATTCTGAGATGACTAGACCACAGATAAGAAAACACAGATATCATGGTGGTTAGAAGTTGTCTGTACTCCCAGAAAATATGTTCTTACATTTAACCCATTCTTGTGGTCCCCTTGTAAGTAGGACCTTTTGATGAGGTTACTTCAATTAAGCTCTGTGCCACCTCAATCAGGATAAATCTTAATTTTCTTATTGGAGTCCTTTATAAGAGAATAAAATTGAGATCGAAAGAGAGGACAAAAGCCACAGCAAACATGAAGCTGAAACAGAGCCCCAAAAAGAAGGAATAGACTAGGAGAAGCCACCATGTGCCTTGCCATGTGACAGAGGAACCAAGGATCACTGGATCACCAGCAGCCAGTTCCAGAATGCCAGTCTTCAGGAGGAAAGCATTGCCTTGATGATGCTTGGATGTTTTCCCAGCCCCCAAACTCAGTGAATAAATTCCCATTGTTTAAGCTGAAGCATTTCATGATATTTGTTTACCTACCCTAGGAAATGTAAACAGACTTGGTGGCTCTAATTTCCAATGAATCATATAAACCTCTTTGTCCAGATCGATCAATGTTGTGAAGCAAGGATGTGCATCAATCTATAAGGATTAACTGAATGATTTTTCTCAATAATCAAACTCTGGGAAGGAGAAAAAAAGGAGTGTTTCTCTGACAGGCATGGGGAGACGGAATGGACCCAGATGTAAAAATATTTGGGTTCCAAGTAAATGTCAGTCATTATCTGTCTAAGAGAAGGAGATCAATAGCCAGGTGAAAAAGGTGTCCTACTCCATGTATGTTCTGTAAGCTCTTTACCCAAACATACCAGTTTCTGCCTAAAGTTCTCATGAATAAAGACCCCATAATAGTCTTGGCTATTCTATTTAGGTCTTTGATCCATCGAGTTAATTTTTGTATAGGGCATGGGATGATGATCTTTCATTCTTTTTTGATATGCATATCAGTTCTCCAAGTCCAATTTGTTGAAGAAACTATTCTGTCCCAGTTAAGTGGGCTTGGTGGCCTTGTCAAATATCAGTTGGCCGAATAAGCATGGATCTATATTTGAGCTCTCACTTCAGTTCCATTGGTAAGTATGTCTATCCTTGTGCCAATACCATGCAGTTTTGACCACTGTAGCTTTGCAGTATGCTTTAAAGTCAGGTAGTGTGATTCCTCTAATATCATTTTTCCTCTTCAAGATGTTCTGACTGTTCAGGGCCCATTAGCCTTCCAAAGAAATTTGGTAATTGACTTTTCCAGGTCAGTAAAAACTGCTGTTGAAACTTTTATTGGGATTACATTGGATCTGTAAATCAACTTAGGTAGGATAGACATCTTAATGATGTTTAGTCTTCCAAACTATGAATAAGGAATATCCTTCCATTTATTTAGATATTCTATGATTTCCTTTTAGCAATGTTGTGCAGTTTTCTGTGTACAAGTCCCTTACATCTTTAGTTAAGTTTATTCCTAGATATTTGATTATTTTAATTGCTATAATATACTCACTACCTTCCCCCCAGCATGGGACATGACTCCCAGGGATGTACCTCCCTGGCAAAGAGGGATTATTACCAAGCACCAACCAATGATTTTTTTGGAAAAGGACCTTGACCAAATGAGAGGAAATTGAATACTAATGAGTTTTTACAGCCAAGAGATTTCAAAGGGTGTCTAGAGGTCATTCCAGGGGTTACACTTATGCTTATCTCAGGCAGATCTCAAACAGCCACAGTAAACAAAGCTTCAAGCAGGGATGCTCCTGAGGGTTCTGGAGACATTTGGACACTGCAGACAAGGCACACAACCACATGAAATAAGCACCCCATTTATGGGACTTACCTTGGAATATATTATAACCTAATTCCCCACTGTAACAGAGTTAGGTTCGTTTATAATTTCCCTCTACTTGATTCTTCTACCCCTTTTATTTGAACCTGTAATTAACACTATACCCATTAAATATATATCCCAGAGATTTAAACCTTTGGTCTGTTCATGTGCCAGTTGAGCCCTGAATCTCAGCAGAATTGCAATCAACACCTATTCTCCAGTTCATCGGACTCACCCAGGACAACTAATAAAATGATGATGATAGACAGCCCCCATTCCAAAAAGCAAAGAGTATCTACAATTGTAAGCAAAACAGTCTTTCCCACCTGCCCCCATAAGATCTAAGCCCCCATTAAATCTGAAGCAGAGTAGGCATCACCATCCCCAAATCATCAAGATTGTGGAATGCACAAACATAGGGAGGAATACAATCATAGACCCAAGTAGATCTATTGTTATTGTAGTAATGGAAGAACTTGTAACATTGGTATAAAGATCATGGTTACCAGAGGTTCCGATGGGAAAGGGAAGGAAGAATAGGTAGAACATAGGGCATTTTATGACATTGGAATTGCTTTGCATGATTTTGCAATGATGGATACAAGCCATGATACCTTTTGTCAAAACCTGTAAAACTGTATGGTGCAAAGTGTAAAGCCATAATGTAAACTACAGACCATGTTAGCAACAATGCTTCAAAATTTGTTCATCAATGTAACAAATGTACTACACTCATGCAAGTTATTAGCAGTAGGGGAAATGCTAGGGGGAGGAGGTAGAATGTATGGGAATCTCCTATATTTTTTATGTAACTTTTCTGTAATCTAAAACTTCTTTAAAAATAAAATTATAAAGAAAAAGTCACCATGACAACAATCATGGAAACCTAAGCCATTTTTATGACATCTTCTAAAGATGAGACATAACTTGATTGCCTTGAATCCTTTTAATTAGAATGAATATCTATTCTCCTAATATTACCTTCTATCATTTTATAAGATAAATGGAATCAAAAGGCAAATAAAAAGATTGTATTTACATATATATATTTATTACTTTAAAGGTATTCTTTCCCAAATCCTGAAAAAAAAAAAAATAACCACCTGGATTCATATTAAAAAATGATCAACTATTCTAGTTATCTGATGGGATTACACATTATGTTGTGAAGGGAAGAAGAGCAATGGCAATTTTCTTTCTACCTTTCTGTATATTGTAAATTATTGGATTTTTGTTATGTGAATACATTCATTTTTATGGTCTTCAGAAACAATAAAACTGTGCCTATTTTGAAAAAAAAACATGATCAAGTCTACAATTACTTAAAATGCCTAAAAACAAAAAATTCACAAAATGGCTTTGCAAGTGGGAATTAAAATGAGACAAAATTACGATCACGCTAATAACATTTTGGTTTGACATAAACTCATTTTATAAAAAAGTTTCCATCATTGTTGCACAGTGCATAGTAAATTAGCATAATATGGTGTTTGCTATGTATTGAAAATATAAAGAACAACAATGAATTAATATTAAATATGTTGATATTGTTTCTTGGTGTACAAAGTGTTCTAAATGAGGTAGATATTTAGTACCTATTTCACAGATATTTGGTGTGATAGTAAAAGAAGGTATGCATAGAAAATAAAAAATTGGAAAGTCCTAATATTTGAGAAGAACTTCATCTGTATTTACTTTATTATAAGGTAATTTATCCAGAATAACATTAATAAGTCTGCTAAGATAGAAAAATGTTTGAAGCAGTTTTCAATTTGAGGAAGGAAAACTCTAAGAATGAATATATACTCATTTGTTTAATCATTAGCAACATAATCCAGGTATAAATTAATTAATTAACATAATCTATCACAGTTTTAAGTAGTATTTTTTTTTTATTTTAACTTTATGGCAACTTCAAAATATATAAACATTTATTATGAATATATAGTTCAAATGGAATAAATTAGTGGATGTTTTGGAATATTTATAATCTCATGAAATTTTATGTTGGTGCTATAGTGAGATCACATTTTATTTGTTTATTAGGAATATAACTGATTGCCTCAGGACTATTTTTTGAATAATCTTTCTTCTTGTCATATACAATTCCGCTTGTGATACATATAAGTAGTTCATATATGTGTGTGGCTGCTTCTAAGCATTAATTCTGTGGTTTTACTTACTTTATAAATTAGTTTAGTTAGTTTAGTTTATTCCTTTGCCAATACTACCCTGCTAATATTAATTTACTCAATCCATGTCTTTATATGTTGCTTTTATATCTGATGGATCAAATCCTCTTAATTATTCTTGTTTTTCAAGCAGAGATTTCTGGGCATTTATTCTTCTATACAATTTTTATATCAGATTTTTTGTAAAAGCATATTAGTTTATGGAATAGATTTGTATTGATAATAATTTGTTCTTTAATGTATTTCAAGAAACTTTTATACATTTCATTTGATTTATTCCCAAGTAATTTTTTGCTATTGTAAATTATATATTTTTATTACATATCTTGTAATGAGCAGGATGTAAATATAATTTTATATGAATACTATAAAAAGCCAACAGGCTATGTTCTGATTATTTATAATGATTTTTTAGTATATATTCTAAAAATTGAATATCATATCAATAAATAATGGTTGATTTGTTTTTTTGATCTCACTCTATTTTTCCTTGCTCACTGAAATGCCTAGAATTTCCAATACAATGTTGACTAGAAGTGGTAATCATGGGTATCCTTGCCCTGTTTTCCTGGTTTTACACACAAGTCTAATATATACCTGATTAGAATGATGTTTGCTGCCAGCTTTAGAAAAATGCACTTTAGTAGGCAATAGAAATTTTTGCTATTCCTCTTTTATTCCAGGTTTTGAAGTAATGTTTTTCTGCATCTGTTCAGATCTTCTGTATCTAAGATCTTTTTTCCCCTGTGTTGTATATATCTTTTCTGTTAAAAAAATTCTCAGTAAATCCTTATCAAATTCTCCATCAGCTCTTCTAATTATACGATTTTTTATTTTATTTTTACCCTGATCTTGTTTTGATACCAAAACTGGAGAACTTTTTCAAACTACTTAATTCTCTTAAACTAGGCAAACCTTATTTTTAAATTAAGAACCACCCCCGCCTCCCCCCCCCCACACACACACACACGACAGGTTATTTGAATTGTTTACCTAGACTTTGGGTTTGCAGTAACATCTTTGACTTTTTTCTTTATACTCAGCCACATACATAACAAAGTCTCTTTACAGAAAAAGCCCCAGTTATCCATTCATACATTCATTCCTAAAATCTATCATTTTTCTATAAATTAATTTACCTTCTGGGCCTGTTCAATCTAAAGTTTGAATAATAACATTTGTAATCAACAAATTCAAATTCAGATAGTCATGACTTCAAGTATAGAATTGCAGAATTCCTTCTTGGAACCAAGCATGGTCAGTAGAGCTAATATCATTGAGAGATGAATGTTCTACCTAGGTTTTTGGTTGCTTATATAAGCCTCGTCTTTTTTTTTCTTTCTTTCTTTGGAAGTTTGAATTTTTTAAAAAAGGAGCTTAAATATAGCAAGTAATGCTACTGAAGCTTTTTTCTGTTTAAAAGAGAGTCTTTTCCCAGGCAAAATTTCCTTTTTCTGGGAAATGTTATTCTTACCACAGCTCTGTCATCCCATTAAGTGGCTCTGTGTCTATATGTTCTAGATATATGCTGAGTGGAGGTCACGTTCGGCTGCGTCTGGTTGACTCATGAAGACTTTGTGACCTAAGTCTCTCCTCTCCATTCTTTTACTGAGGCACTTCTGCTCGCGTGTGTGGGCTATGTACTTTTATTAACACTGGCTTATCCTATAGAAGGCGTTTTGCTTAACGCCTAAGACACCTTTCTGTCTTGTGCTTAAACTGCTCATCTATGCTCAAGACTGAAAAACTTCCAAGTTCCTTAAAATTGTCCTGAAGGTTGGAACTTTCATGGGGTGTAAAAATCTGTCCTTAAGATCAGTACTCACTACCCTGTTTACATAAAAACAGCCCCTAACCTGTGGACAAGGGTTGAGTCACCTCTCAATTTGAAAATCCATGTCATTTGTGCCTACTTTCACATTAGCAATACTTGAAGTCACTTTTCCTAGTTGTCACAAAAACCTCAATCTCCTCATGGTTGCTCCCGGAAAGTCTATCCCTTCCCTGTGTATCAGTGTTACTGCCAAAGCATATGAAGATTGGCTTGCCAGAGACCAGATAAATAGCATCCTTCTTCTACTCCTGATTTCTGAAGCAGCTGAAAATTACAAGAGAGCAGGTAGGGAATAAAAAAATCATCTTTATTAAATATAAAAGCCGATAATGGTAGATTTAGTTTACAGTATTGGCAATCTTACACACCTAATCACAGGTGGTTCTAACAAATTCAGGTTTTTCCCTTGGAAAGTAGTTTTTTATTGTATGGGAACACAATAAGAATATATGCCCACGTCAGATAGGCCAGCTTCAAAAAGGAAGGAAGGAGAAAGGGATCAAGAATAAATGTCCAGCATTTCTCTCTAATCTCATGAAAAGATTATATCACATTTTTTCCCCTGAGGAACTGAGCGAGAAGGTAGAGAAGGTCCCAATCGTTTTATACTCCTGGACCTCTTTAAAGGCAAAATGCTACATCAGAAGTGGGGCAAACGTTTTCACCCTTAAAAATCAATAATGGAAATGTGTAATGCATAGTGTTTTTAGAAATATATCTGGCATCAATTACAATTACAAAGACACAAATTTTTTGAGCCAACAATCCTGCTCCTGGGAATTTCGTTATCCATACAAAAGAAAAATTTATGAGGAGGTTTAATGGAATATTTTGAATGACACTTAGAAAGATTTTATCTTTAAAAAATCCTTTGTTAAAATGTGTTCACAAACAAATGAAGCAAATAAGCACAGAAAAACTATAAATGTATATATTAATCTCTTGGGGACAGTTGCTTTTCAGTGACAATTTAGTAATGTTTTGCTTCCCTCTTCATTTCTGAGTTTGTTAGTTTATAAACAAATAAACCATTAAAAAGGGCAGGTATCTGGAGGGTAAAATCACTGCAGATAATGGAACACTTTCAAAGTAAAAATGAAAACAATTTAAATTCCATCAGTAGAGAAATATTTAACAAATTTTGAAATATCTACATCATGGAATATTAGTCAGTCGTGCAAAAAGTCCCTTAGATCTATAGCAATTTTCTTAAAAGTATGTCAAGTATGTTATTTATTTTGTAAACAATGCATGTTTATAAAACAAAGATTAAGAAATAGTGATATTACGTAAATCAAATCAGAGTAAGGCTACCATTGGCTTGATAAATAAACCCAAAATATGTGTAAGTCAATATGAACTAATTTATGTAGCTAATTTTTTATCTTGCACATATTCATTCATATTGCCAGCAGACATAGCTAAAGTAGATTTAAAGTATGTTCTTAAGGAATCAAATACTAGGTAAATAATTGAGTGCAATATTTCTTAAATAAACCCTAAAACTATTTGAATAAGGGATATTTTCTATGTAAAATATTATTTACTAGAGAAATTTTAAGTTGCCAGTCATATGCAATTATAAAAATATCTATCCTATATTATATTTATTTTTATATATATTTAAATGAATCTTCAAATGAATGGAGTGATTCAGTCCCTAGGTGAAATGACATCATATTCCAGTTCTCTACATTCTTCCTCTGTTTCTATAAAAATGTGCTTTCTAGAAAGCACTGCTCAGCACTGTAAAAGGATATCTGTATTAGAATGTTTGTTCTTTCACTTGATATTCTGTGATAAGACAACTCTCAAGAGAGAAGTCGGCTGTTGGCAATTTGCAAAATCTCTATGGAAACTTTGTAGTTTTTTTTTTTTTTTTAATTTTTATTTATTTTATCTTAGAAAATAAAGCCAAATTAGCCAGGGATAACATCCATGAATTATAAAGTTTAAATAAGACCAAAAAAATAAGTATCTGGGATATTTTAAATGATAATATAATAGCATTGTTGTTTTATTTCCATTCTTATGAAGTTTTACCATAAAACTCATTTCTCTTTCCTAAAATTTTACATTTACACAAGAATCTGAATATTGTTGGAAACTTTTATTTCTCTTTCCCATTTCTGTAATTTGTTTATGACAGTGTTTAGTTAAAGCTTATCATATGGAACTTTGTTTTGAATATAATTAAATCACTGGTGGCAGACGATCATTCATGCTTAGAAAATTTGGAAAAGCCAATTTTAGGACAACTCATTGCTCCTAAGTCAAGAAGAATGAAAAAAAGGCATGAAACAGGAGAATAAAGAAATTTAAAGAAGTAAGCTGGCTGGCCTCAGTAACTTCTCTTGGCCCTGGAGACATTGGCCTCTTCTGCACACTAAGGAAAAGAAACTGAGGCAGGTAACTGAGACTCTGATGATGCAAATTCCCGTGAACTGTCCTGTGCAAAGCTGACCTGAATACCCCTGCATAGAATATAGAAACTAAGAGTATTTTAGTTGGAGTCTTGAAGGGCCTATAGTATGTAGTTTTAGCACAGAACATTGAGGGACTGTATGTGTGGAGAGGGCATAGGCTAAGGTCTCAATTACTGTGCTATAGAAACTAATTCATCAACTTTTAATCTTCTTTAGCGGTAAACACCCTATCAGTAGCATACATCATATCAGTAGGGATCAATTAGGGAAACACACAATACAATACTATGGTAAAGTTCATTTATTATAGAGATTAAATCTTATACAATTCTGGATGGAGCTGATAAAGAAGAGTTCAGAAAACAATGAGAAAAACACTACAGATCAGCACTGAAGCTGTTGAATGAGTTGGAGCTTATCAGAAATTAGGCATTTCTAGCTGTGGGAGTTCTACTTTGAAAGAGGCAGGTGAATAAAACTATGGAAGGGTGTTGGCTCTTTGTGGTTAACATATCTCCGAGTTCATAGCAATTAATCTCTTCGTGGTCCTAGGTTCATGGTCAGTAGAGCTAATAGTAGTGCAGTAGATTGCAAATGAACTAGGGAAATTTGAGAACAAAGTAGCACATATCAGGGCTCTGTCAGATTTACCATCTTTGATAAATGATAACTGTTAGAGTGCAAAGTGTCTGATGGTTCACTTTATCCTCATAATAGCTGACATGTCACTTGACTTCCCAAATCTGAGGGTTCTTTTTCTTGTGGCCAAAATTAACCCAGGACCATATAAGGTAAGGAATTTAATGATATGTAGATACAGCTTAGGTAAATTGACATAGTACAAAACCACCTAAGGATATACTCCAACTCTTTTCCTGGCCAGAGGCCTAACCAGGTTGAATTCATAGCATAATCCATCTGGGGATAGAATGAGCCTCAGAAGGGATAAATAGGACTGTAGCCCAAAGGAATTGCAAGATCTAGCTGTTGACTGTAAGAGCCTGTGACTTCTGTATAAGACAACATTCTGAGGGTGATTGATCAAGTGGGCTGGAATATAAAATTGGACTTGAAAATGTACTCTCAAGTTACAAGATATAACACCCTGGCAAGGACCCAAGAAGATGGCCAAATGCGCTTTTAGGATGACTGGTAGAACTGGTAGAAAACCAATGGTCCAATCGAATAAGGAGGAAATGCCAGAATTTCCTGGCAGATGGTCTACAAACAGGTTCAATCATGTTGGATTGGCTATATGATGCAGCTAGAAGACTGATAATGAATGTTGCACAAGAATACCAAAATTCTAGGCAATGCATTGGTGAGACAGTCACGCCCTCTGAGACCAGGGTTGATAGTAGTAGAGGTTGTTATGGAACTTGACTCACTACTAGCAAGACAATAGAGGCTGGGTGGTAGTGCTTAACCATCAGAATAGAACTTATCATAACCATTATAAAGATTGGCAAGTTTTGAGCGTCAGTTGGGGGAATCCACTTGAAGAAGGCTGTAGATCTGGTTAATAAAACATAACATGCCTAAGGAAAACAGATTGACAGCCACAAAATTTGCTGTTTATTTTGCATCAACTGTAGAAATCAAGGATGAAAAACGAGTGGACTGGTAACAGTCAGTCCATTAAAGAGTCACTATCCCTTTCCTAATTTTTAGAGCTGAGCCAGTTATGACAACTAGAATCTGCTGCCTGAAGAGGTCCCCAGGAGTAAGGACCATGCAAAAGTATAGTTAGTAAATGCAAAAATTGATTCACCTTTACTTCACTAAAGAGGCGTTCAGTCATTTTATTGGGACTGTGGACTGGAGAGTGGAGACTTGCAGACATATTGAGGAATATTAGACATAGGGTATGTGTTGACCTGTGAGACCTAAAACATGATGCTTCATCATGCCCTTTCTCTATTAGGAGTGGTGCACACTGAGCCATGTGGGGGGCCTAATAGAATCCTGGCCAAGGTCTGGTTTACAGATGACCTGGTCATCATTTATCACACTGTATCTTTAGTCTATATAATAAGAGTTCTAATAGTAGGAAAGTTTAGGGGAAGTCTGAATCTACCTCTTCCTCGGACAGGAAAGTAAATAGAATGATATATTAAATGTGGTAAAATGGTAAAAATTGGAGGATATGGGTATCTGGATGTGGGGTATGCTGGCATTCTCTGTATGGGTTTTGTCTTTTTTTGCAACTGTTTTATAATTTCTAATTATTTCAAATTAAGCATTTGAAAAAACAAATAAAAACAAATATTGCACCCCTGGTAGCTTGTAAAACACTTTTATCACCCTTAATAACATAAAAATGCAGGGGTAGTAATTCCCATCAAAATCAACTTCAAGTCCTATGAAAATAGATGAATGCTGGAGCATAACTGTAGACTATTGGAAGTATAATCAAATTGAAGCCCTACTTTCAGAAGCCATGAGAGATGTGACACATTTGCTAAAGCAGATTAATAAGGCATCAATGTTAGGGTGTGAAACCACTGAATTGTCAAATGTGTTATTTTCTTTCCCAATAAGAAAAGAAGACTAGAAACAGTTCAAATTCATGTGGGTAAACAAAAAAAAACACAGTCACTGGTTTGTTCCATTGTTATGTTAATTCTCCTTATTCTGTCATACTTTAGTCAGAAGAGATCTGGATCACCTTGACATTCTAGTACATTTGGACTGCATCACAATTGTGACAAAGTACACAAGCAGGACACCTGTGTAAGCAGCATGATGTCCTCGATATCCCCGTGGTGGCAACAGTATCTCTCCCTCTGTTCATACCTGTGGAGATCCCTGATGACCAGTTCAAAGAGGAGTACAAACCCTCTGTTTAGTTTATTGATGGTTTCTCTTGGTATGAAGTTGAAAGCCAAAATCACTGATAGCTGCAATACACCATCACACCATCATACACTTTTGGCCTGGGAAAAGGGAAAATGACAAGGGAAAATCCTCTGAACAGAGCTTAAGACAGTGTACCTGGTCATTCCACTTTGTGGACAGAAAAGTGACCCAAGAAGAGAAGTAATATGGAATAATATGCAGTGGTTGAAAAGCCTGGGAAGTTGGCCAGGATCCTGGAAGGAAAAATGATGCAATATTCAGGAAAAGAAGGTCTGATATTTGAAGTGTGTGTGAAGATTTTTCACCACATAGTATCACCTCCTAGAATGCATGCGTCTATGAAGAAGGAGCAAACTATGAAGCAGCCAAAATGACCAAACAAGTGGACCTGTGCAAGCCTTTGTAATTGGCAATTGCAGGACTGGTGCAATGGGCATGTGAACAAAATGGCTATAATTGCAAAGATGAAGACAATACCTTGGCCCAACAGCATGGCCTCCTAGTACTGATGCCAGTCTAGCTACTGCCGGAGCCCAGTGTTCAACTTGCTATTAAAAGAGAACAATGACAGAATATGTCGCCATCACTTGATAAGACCAAACAACAACTTGGTGGCAAGAACTGGTGGTTTGTTTTCAAGAAATGGACATCTATTTGGGTATAGGTTTACCTTTACTGCCTGCACAGACTCAGTATATCTGAGAGCTTCTTTGATCTATTGGCATCAGATCATACTTAATCTTGCATCAGAGTAAGGAACCCACTGTACATACAAAAGAGATACAGAATGGGACCCAAGACCATGGATCTACTAGTCTTATAACCTAATGAATGGCCCAAAAACTTCCAGGGTTGGTAGCTGCTCCAAGAGTAGTTCTTTTATACATCCTTATTATCTGAGAGGATAATTGTGACTAAGAATATCTATCAAACATTCAAAGGAACAAGTTTTGACTGACCCCCCAAACATAATCCAAGTGTCTTAATTCTTGCTATATGAATATTTGTTTTGTGGAAGGACTATTAGAAAAGTGTGGACCCTTTCTAGCAATGGACTCTGATCCATTATTGCTCTGATCCATTATTGACTCTTTTGCTCTCTGAGAAGAAGGAAGGATATTCATTTCATATTCAGTAACAATATTACATACTGCCTCAGTTTGCCAGGACTGCTATGGCCAATACCACAAAATGGATTGACTTAAGCAAAAGGAATTTATTGTTGCTTGTTTTTGGAGGCTAGAAATCTAACATCAAGGTATTGGCAGGATTAGTTTTCATCTCATTCTGGTACTGGCTTGCCACAATCATTGGGGTTTCTTTGCTTGCATTTCTGCCTCTCTCACATGGAGATCTGTCTCCTTCATCTTCTCTTATAGATTTCTCTGAATGACTGTCTAAATTTCCTCTGTCAGTTATGTGGTTAAAGGCCAATTCTGATTCAATTTGGCATCATCTAAATAAGATCTTTGAAAATCCTATTCACAAGAATCCACATTCTTACCAATAATAATATTTTCAGAGGACATATTTATAAATGGGTTTACACAATCAGGAGCTCAGATGAGTAACATTTGAATATGTTGTTTGTGGAGTACATAATTCAATCCCCAACACTGATTTATTACCATGATGAATTGAGCATTATGGTTGTATCTGTGCAAAAATGTCATGGCTAGGATTTCTAATTTCTCAGAAACTAGCATGCTCATATCTTCATTTGTCAATACCTATAGTGGAAAACCTTAATTATGTACTGTTCAAGGACCTGCTCACTTGCTTAGTTTAGTAGAGTGTCTTATCTATCTTAAGTTTTAATCCTCTGGATGTTAATCTGTCATTGGAAATAGTTTCAACCATGATTTTCTCACTCTTGGTCACAACTCACCCACATGACCCAGTGAAACAAATTACTGTGCTCTTATTTTATTGATTTGACCTCTGGGCCTTTGTAAATCTTCTTTCTCTAATTAAGCTGTAAAGAGAAATTACAATATATAGATTCATGGAATAGCATCAGGATAAGGGAAACATTTTTAACAATTTTGTAACCCAATGGGAATTTAGAACTGTCAGTGTGAAGAGTTGGGTTTTAAAATTTGACGGTCTATATTAAAATTAATGGTGTTATGACAACACAGTCCCCGCTCTGGGCATCACAGAATCACCACAGTTATGTGCATCAGAAATGCTGAAATATGCAGGAAATGGCACATCATATTACATTTCCATACTGTAATATCGAGCACTGTATTTATTCCTTTCCATTCCTGCAACTCCTGCCGAATCTCACATTCTCCTCATTGCTTGTCTGTATAATTTCAACAGCATCTTAAATGGTCACTATATTTAGGTATAATTCTTCCCCAGATGACCGTACTACATGCATATTTTGCATGACTTCACTATTTCAAAATCTTATGTCTTCCTCATGTCTATTCAGTAGTTTTAATATATTTTAAAAATAGGGGCCACTTTCAGTACACAAAGGTGATATTACATAAAACCTTACTAAAAGAAAAAGAAAAGTATAGATACTTTTGACCATGAGGCAGTAATTGATCCTGGACTGACCCTCCAGGCATAAACAACTATGAAACGACAGAATATATGAGAAAACAGCTTTTAGACATTGGACAACAGGCAGAAAAATAATGCCATCTGGTAAGACAAATTCAAAAGTAAATTTGTAAAGGCATAAACCCATTGTGTTGTTTCTTTCAATAAAGTGTTCATATGCATTCATATAACCCTTCAGAAGTTTATCTATTAATAGTGTATCTCCTTAGACAAATTAAGTAAAATATTAACTATTTTCTTTTGAAAAACTATTTTGACAAAGATAATTGATTATTCATTATTTTATTTTTATATTTTATTGTAATGGCATTTCCATTATACTTAAATATTAATTATTTTAATCCTTCCAAATAAATGTCCATGAGGACAACAAGCTTGCCTGTCTTGTATTATCCTATATCCATAAATCTTTTTCCAAGGTCTGCCACTTTGTGGGTATGCAATACATATATACTGAGTTTATGAATGAATGCATACTATACAATTTCTTTCCAAATATATATATATACTTAGTTCAATATTGTGAACAAGTAGCTTGAAAATGTTTTACCAATGAAGGTATTTTACTAAGTAGATTAGTCAAAATAACATTTACATAATCACAATGCATTTGGGACTTCTCAAATGTTACACCTGTAGCTGATCTTGGAATATATAGATATATTGCAGAACATGTGAGGATGTGATAGAGATTTTATGTTACTTAGCAATAAAAGTTACTTATATCCATGAAAACTGTGCTAATCTTTTATTATTTTGAAGACATTGTGGAGAAATAAATTCCAAAAAACATAATAGTAAAAAAATAGACAGTATTGATATTCTTATTTTACTGAATAGGAAACCATGTGTGGTAGTTTGAAACTGTATGAACCACAGAAAAACATGTTTTTAAAGCTAATACATTCCTGTGAGTGTAAATCTGTTTTAAGTATGGCCTTAAGATGAGGTTACTTCAGTTAAGACATGGCTGGGGTATCTAGATTCCTTTATAAGAGAATGCAATTCAGACAAACAGAGAGAAATCCAGGGAAGCAAGACACTGAAAGCAACGAAACCCAGAAGAGAAGGGAGAGACCAGCAGACACCACCACGTTCCTTGCCATGTGGCAGAGGATCCCAGGATTGCAGGCAGCCAGCCTTCAGGAAGAAAGTATTGTCTTGATGATACCTTGATTTGGACATTTTCTTAATGTCAAAACTTTAAGCCTGTAAGCTAATAAGTTCCCATTGTTAAAAGTCAACCCATTTTATGGTATCTGCTTTGAGCAACTTAGCACACTTAAACACCATGATGGATGAAAGTTAAGTAAAATAAGAAGTACGACTCAGAAAGAAAAATTCTCTCCTGATTCTGATTATCATATTTTTCAATAACTCTCATTCCACAAGTATTTAATGAGTACCTATCATATGCCAGAAGCATTAGAAAGGACTTGGTGTACATCTGAACAAAAACATTCAAACATCCCTGCCTTCATAAAACTTATATTTTACTGTTTGGAAACAGATTATAACCTAGATATTACATATTAGGTTAAAGATGTTAAGTACTTCAAGGGAAAGGAGCACAGAAATTGATTTCAGAAATACTGAAGGGAGACTCAAGATGCAATTTTGAATACAATATTGAAAGTAGAATGATATTTGAACAGTAAGGGGATATTTAAAATGATTGAAGTAGGTGAGGGTTTTGATAATGGCTATCTTGGTAATGAACATTTAAGCTAAGGGAAAAACCTGTGCAGGGTCCCTAAGAGATATGTAAATTTTGTTTGTCCAAATTTAGCTAGGAAGACAGTGATGTTTTAGGGCAGTAAGTGAGTGGTGGAGGAGTAAATGATGAGGATAAATTATATTTGAAGGGGGCCAAGTCATGTGGAACCTTGCAGACCATTTCAAGTACTTCAGATTTCTTCTAAGAAAAATTGTGTATTCTGTTAGACTTTTCACCAGGAGAACATGGCATGATTTGAATTATGTTTTTAAAGGCTCACTGTGTAATGGACAAAAGATGGAATCAGACAGTCCAGTCAGAAGGATATAGAAATAATTTGGGTAAGAAATGATGTTAATGTTGTCTAAGCTACTTGTAGTAAAAGTGGTGAAATGTTTTCACATTATCTATATTCACTGAAGATAAAGCCAACAAGGTTTCTTAGTGGATAGGATATGAGGTGTGTGAAAGAGAGTTCAAGAGTATTTCTAAATTTTTAGCCCAAGGAACTTGAAGAATGGACTTCAAGAATTACTAGAGTTAAGGGAGTCTGTGGGTAGAAGAATTTGAGGGTGGATACTGAATAGTTGTTTTGGGGCATGTTATACTTGAGATATCTATTAGATCCACCATTGGAGATACTAAATATGTGATTGGATATATGAATCTGGAAACCAAGAAAGAGGGATAGGCACAATATCTAAATTTAAGAGTTGTTAGATAATTTGTTTAGAAGTAAGAAATTATTTGAGAATACTAAGGAAGGTAGTAAAGAGAGAGACTAGAAAGGGACTAAGTTCTGGTATCTGAACCACTCAACTATTAAGAGGTTGGGTAAAGAGAAGAATCCCAGTGATGAGATTGACAAGGTATGGTAATGACATAAGAAAAAAAAGCAAAAGTGTATGATGTCATGGAAATATTTTTAGTAATAATGTATTTAAAAGGAATGGATAAAAGAAATAAAATGCATCCAGAAGGAAGATGAAAAATTACCTCTATTCATGGATGAAATTATAACATATATAGGAAATTCTAAGGAATCTACAAAAGGAAAAAATATTAGAGCTATAAATAAGTTAAGGAAGGTTGCAGGATATAATATCAATACACAAAAAGCCAATTTTATTTCATTAGCAGTGACCAATCCAAATACGAAATTCAGAAAACAAGTCCATTTTAATAGCATTAAAAAAACCCACAAAATACTTGGGAATAAATTTAACAAAATTAATGCATTACTTGTACACTGAAAACTGCAAAACATTGAAAAATTAAAGACTTAAATAAAATATTATCTGTTAATAGATTGGAAGAGAATATTATTAAGGTGAGAATACACACTGAATTGATCTACAGATTCACTATAACATCTATCAAAATCATAGCAACCTATTTTAAGAAATTGATAGGCTGATCCTGAAATTCATATGTAAACACAAGTCTCAGAACAGTCAAAAAGATTGAAAAAGAACAAAATTGAATGAGTCACATTTCCTTATTTCAAAACTTACTACAAAGCTAGGGACAGTATAGTACTGGCAAAAGCATACATGTACAGATAAAAAGAATACAAGTGTAAGTCCAGAAATAAACCTACACATCAATGCTCAATTGATGTTCAGCAAAATGCCAAAACCATTCAACGGGGGAATAATGGTCTTTTCAACAAAATGTACTGGGACAATTGGCTATTCATTTGGAAAACAATAGACTTGGATTCCTCCCTTACACCATATACAGAAATTAAGTTAAAATGTTCAAAGTTATAAATATAAAAGCTAAATCTATAAATTACTTAGAAAATAAACCCAGGAGTATATCTTTGTGACCTTGCGAGCCAATGGTTTCTTATTCATGACTCCAAAAGCACAAATGACAAACACCAGATAAATTGGACTTCATAAATCTCAAAAAACATTGTGCTTCAAAAGACACCATCACGAAAATGAGAATATAATTCACAGAATGGGCAAACATTTTTAAATCACAACTGACCAAGGGACTGTTAGGCAGAATGCACAAAAATGGTTACAAAATAAAAAGACAAATAATACAAATAAAAAATAAGCAAAAGATTTAAACAGACATTTTTTTCAAAGATATACAAATGATTACAAAGACATTAAAAGATGCTCAAGACCATTAACCATTTAGAAATGCAAATCAAATCTACAATGTGCTATCACATCCTATTATTGGAGAGAAGAGTTAAAAGGATTGAGATGATACTATAGCCAAAAAAGCATATATGTGTATTAATTGAATTTATCAAGAAGTGAATAAGGATAGTTTTGGAGAACACTCAAGTAAGCAAGAGTTAAAGTATTCTCTATTTTCTCCTAGAATTCTCCCCTAGGATGCTTTGGAGAATGTGGAGAGAAATAGATTTGGGGCACAATAAGATTGTACTTCCTCACATGATATTTTATAAAGATATTTAGAAGTGTTTATTGTATGTTTCATAAAGTATCAGATATACCCTGGAGGCTCTAAGATTTGATCATTTAAAACTAAAGGAAGGAATTATTAGAGTTAAGGAAAATTATTCTCACAGTAATATTAAAGGAAAGTGCAATGTATCTTCTTGTTCAGTTGCGAAATAAATGCAGAGAACTGAAAAAAATCAACTGTTCTCATTCATCTCTATTAGTTTTGGAGTTACAAAATTGTATGACACAATAATATAGCACATTTAGGGGCTTTTAAGAAGAAGCTATTCTATCCAGGGCGCTGAGCAGAAGCAGAAGTTAGTATGTTGCTTTAAAAAAAAACCCTCAATCTTTAATCCCCAGTAGTACTTAAAAAAGAAGAGCAATTGGATTCTTTGGGCTTTGTGAAAGTTAAAGCACCATATCCTTTTATTTAGTAACAAGTGGCTCATCACATTTGATCTGTTGAACTATAAAAGAATAGAACTTCAATATGAACATCATACAGAATCCTCACCATTCATTCTTTTGTTCTGTGTGACCACTGCTTTCAGTTGTTAAAAGTACTTCTTTCACATCCTTTTCTGAAGTTGGTACCTTTACAAAAAAAAACGCTTTCTAACTGTCCAGGAAGTTTGCAACTACTGTAAACCAGGTGACAGCATATCAGTGAAGATCATTGAAAATGTTGCTTTACTTTTATTTTTCTTATAAAAGTATTGAGTACCCAGGAAAACACAACAACACTATCACTTAGCAAATGCACCAGGAAAATGTATGTAAAGATTCTAATTTTTAAGATTCAATCAATGATCAGATTTTGGTGTCATAATTGTCTATATTAGAGAGTATAACACTAGCTGCTGCAGTGACTTAACCCAGCAGAACTCTGTTTCTCACTCACCAAATTTCTGGAACAATTGTTCCTGATCAACAGACCACTCTCTTCCAGTGATTCAAGGATATAGGTGTCCTCCATCTTGTATATCATCTTCAACATAGAGTCAGACTCTGCCTGTTTGCAAAATAGTAAGAGCTTCAGTATTCCGTTTCAGCATTGTGCATAGCATTTAGTTACTATTTCTCTTTAGTCACCTTAATTCTGGCACAGTTCCTCAGTGTTCCTTTGTCTTTTAAAATATTGATACTTTTAAAGATTGTAGGCCAGATGTGTCCTAGAATGTCTCCCAGTCTGGGTTTGACTCACTCTTTCTTCATGATGAGTTTCAAGAATATCACAGAAGTGATGGTGTTTTTTTCACAGTGCATGATATCAGGAGGCACATGATTTCAATTTATCCAAATTTGGGGGAGTATTAACCTAATATTAAAAAAGTCTTAATTGCTCACTGTACCAGTACAGGGTTTTCCTTTGCAATTAATAAATAATTTCTGAGAGAAGTAATTTGATATCAGAAATACATCTTTTTTCACTCCTATCAAATATTTTCTCATGGTATTTGTATTAATTAATCATTCTTTATTTGTATGGTTGTTAAAAACTGATTTTACAACACTATCTTCTTTCTATAATTATTAGGTGGCATTATATGGTAAAGAAAATTTCCATCTCCTGTCTATTTATTTATGAGAAATGTGGACTTATCTTTTTATTCAATGTGATTTAATCCATTTAAGTTATTATTCATTAGCTATACAATGCTTTAATTGATAAAGTTTAAAATATATGTGTTCTCATTTCATAGTATAATCTAACCCTTTATTCTTTTATGATTGCACAAATATAAATATATATAAACTTGGCCCCATACTAAACTATTGAGTTACTTCTAATAGTTTTTCAGTTGTTCTTCTCATGTTTAATGATTTCATCAAAAGCTACTTAAGTCATGACAATTTGTTTTCTCTTTTCCTCTCAGTGACCTTCTTTCTTGACTTTACTGTATTAACTTGACTAGTGGCTTCAGAAGGAATCCAATAGAGATACTTCAATACACTTCAGCAACTGTGAAAAAGGTACACTGGATGAATTCTGAATAAATCTTACCCACAAGGATCTAATCATAGGAGTTATGCTTTATTTGTTTTATATAATGTGGTTTTCAATGAGATTTTGATTTTAAAGTGTTCTTTGCCTAAAGCTTGCTACCTCTAATCCTTCAGGATTTCAAATTTTAAACAGCAGCATCTACTTCTCCTACCTGCTTAAGAATAAGATTGTTTATTACAGCTTATTAGTAAGCTTACACAATTTCTGGAAGGGTTAGGGTATCAAGTTTAGATGCCATACAGAAGTAATGCAGCAATGACAAACATTACCAGACACCCCTTCCAACCCACTGCTGCTTATATCAAATGGCACTGAAAATCTATAATGTGCAGGGAGTTCTTGAGAGAAATCAAATCTAATGACAGGGCTTGCCAGATGAATATTGGTCTCTTCTTCACGTGTTGAGGTGCAGATTTTAAGCCTTCCTACCCTTTTGAGAAAAACTAGTCACAAGGGGAAATGTATTCTTTAGCGTTTCAGCCTCTAGCATTTTGAAATGCATACTACAAAGGGCTTGGCATGATGTTCCATGAACGAATATACTGTTTTTGACTTAGGGATATCATCTTTCTAAATTTCCTGTGCTCATATGAGTTTTCTATATTTTCATATTCAACAGGCCATTTTAATGAACCTCTATACGTCGATGTTCCTCATGCATCTTTTACTTTTCTGCTAACATTCATTTTATATCCAAACTCTTTGGTTATGCATTATCTGTACTCTGAAGACAGCTGTGTTACATAAGCTAATGTGCCAGCTTGGCCAGATAATTGTGCCCAGTTATTTGGTCAAGTAAGCACTGGGTTAGTTGGACTGCAAGTATGTTTCCTGGATTTAAATCACCAGTGAATTGATTGCATCTATAGTTGATTATATCTGCAATCAACTGAGGAGATTACCTTCAGCAATGAGAAATGTTTCATCCAATCAGTTAAAATCCTTAGAAAGTAGAAGTGATTTAAGCATTCAGAGAATTCCCATCTCTACTTCAGACAGCCAGCTTCTCCTGGGGAACTCATCAGGGCCTTCAGTGGAGCTCCTGGCTTGCAGTCTGCCCTAAGGAATTTGGATCCTGCAAACCCACAGTCATGCAAGACAATTTTTATAAATCTCATAATATTCACCCATGTCTCCTGTTGGTTCTATTTCCCTAGAGAACCCTGACTAAAACAACTGCCATAATTATATTTCAGGCTTATAACTTTTCCCTGAACTCAAAACTCATCCAAATTCCTACTCAATATTCCCAATTGAATATCTGACAGTTATTTCAAGCTTAATATCTGAAAAACTGATATCTTTCCTAATTTTCATTTCTGAAGCTAATCCGACCATCATCCACCTCTCCAAAAATTGTCAAATCATTCTCCCTGTAGCTCAGGCCAAAATCCTTGAATAATTTTGAGCCTTCTCTTTATATCATACCCATGTCTTATCCATTTCAAATAGATTTTTTTCCACCTGTAAAAGCAATGGGGGTATCTGTCACTAAACTGCAATGTTGTACTCTTGTTCAAGCTACCATATTTCTACTCTACTGGCTTATTAAATAGTCCTCCTTCTTTTCCATTCAACCCCTACAATATTCATGACAAAAGCAATCATTTTTATTCTTTTAAAATTTCAGGCTATGTTTTTCTCTTTGCCTGAAACTCTCCAACTGCTTTCCCACCTACTAAAAGTGAAACCCAAATTGCTTACAATGATCAACAACATCGTATATAATTCAGTCCCTCATCATTTCTATATCTTCAAATCTTGCAAGTCTTCTTTGTTTTTACTACTTATTCTCACCCGATTCTCTTGATATTCTTCAAACATAAACATTCTCTTCTGCCCCATGGATCATACTTCCTTTTCCTTCTATATATGGAGTACTTCTCTCCCAGGATCCACATAGCTATCCAACTAAAACCTCCTCCATGTGTTCTTCCCTGACCTAACTTTTATAAAGTAGTATTTTCAATGTTTAGAGAGTTTCTCCTCACAAATCTCAACTACAAAAGTTGAGAAAATTTTTATTTTGCTAAATTGTGTCTAGTTAGTATCTAGAACAGTGTCAAGAATATTTTGCTGAATAAATATTTGCTGAGTAAATGGGTAAAAAGTTAAATGTGAATGAGATAAAGGGAGATGTGAATACAAGTTTCAGAACAAAATAGCTAGCTCATTAGTGTTTGGTTTTATATTTAGAAAAGTTCTTTGTGTTTGTACTTTTTAAAGTGATTACTAAGTATTTATTTCCATGATTCACTCACTTCCTGTTACTCTTTTTTAACCTTAAAGTCATTTGTTATGTGTTTTTCTCTGATGTCAAAGTAATCTTTAGATCATTAGATATGTTTACATTCCTCTCTCTCAAATATCCTTATTTTTCTAAATATTTTAATTTGCATTCTTACATTCATAATTTGATAAGTTATTTATTAATGCAGCTGCTCTCTGTGGCCTGAAATCTACATTTTCTAAGAATCTCTTATTTTGGAAAATTGCTAGATTGAAATCCATTTACCTGTAGACCTCAAACACAATGAACTTAAAAGTGGTGTCTCTGAAGTAGCAATCTTGACCTGAGAATATACTGGTCCCAATCCTTTCTCAAGCATCTTCCATGAAGAATTCTCTACAAGACAAAGAAGGAGGACAAATGGCAGAGATAAAATTATTACTTCAAGATCAATAATTAAAGGACTAGGTGATGAATGAAGTATAGGGACTAATAAATTAAAGACTATAATCTTTAGATTCTTAAAACTATTCATTCACACATGAAATGAGTCAGAAATAATGAGTAATGAGATGTGAAACCAATTAAGTGTTAGATGGGTCAGAATAGTCAAAACAAGCAAACAAAACCCAAGCCTGGACTGAAATAGCCTGTGTCTATTAAATTCCTGAAGGTTTTCTGGACTCCTAAATTTACCTTAACAGTATATACAACAACAAAAAGGAGCATACTCCTCAACTCTTCAAAAGTTGTCATGAAGGATATCAAACAAGGAATAATACTGTGAGAAAAGAACCAGGCATACAGAGGAGAAAGGACAAGTGATTTACTTCCAGAAAGTAGAAACAGGGGATGCCAGTGGAGGTACTAATGGACTCATTCTACTATAAAATAAAGGAGTCTTCTTCCTCTTGTCAAACACAATTTGAAAATGGCTGAAAACAATGGATATTCTTTATTTTTCAATTATCTCTTTTCTGAATAGAAATTTTGTTGTATTTATACTATATAGACTGCATCATTTCATACTGAATATGTTGGGGTCAGATCCTTTATTTTTTTTTTATCATAGTCAGATATAAGATACTGTAATATATATGGCTTTGCATTTCCCCACAACCCTTCTAGTACTTTCCCCTTCTAGCCACAACAGCATTTCATTTCTTAATATTTATACACCAAGCCTTGAGAAATAACTCTGAGCTCGTGACTGATAAGTAAAACTTATATGTTTAGATTTCTCTCCTGGAAACTCTAAGAATAATCTGTTCTGTGAACTGCTTGACCACCTTTGTATCAATAGATACCTTTCGTAACTACTGTAAAGATGTAACTTCAGCCCTACTGACAACATTGTAAATGCTCATATTACATAGTTGCTGTGAAAGTGTAACTTCTCCCCTGCTGGGAAACATTGTGGCTGTCCATTCCTTGATTATCTGTCCTAAGAACTGTATGTTAAACATGCTCCCCCATCATGTGTCTGCCCCATTTGCATGTAAACATGTATTATAAAAGATCCCTCTTGCTTTGTGGCTAGTGTGCCTCGAGCCTCGGAAGTGCCATGCTCTCAGTTGGTCTCCACAGATGAGGATTTAGGTCACATCCAGGCTCAGTCTCTCTAAGATAAGGCTCCCCTCCAGTGTAACCCCCCTATTAATCACTCTTTTGCTCACCGAGCTGTATATGTCCAATTCTTTCTTTACTCTGACTATCCCTCTGTTTGGTGGGAATCTGTCATTTTACATGGCTCCCTGCTATACTCCGAACAGGTACCAACTCCAGATCTGATGGAGTAGCCTTTTTATCACTGAGAGAGATCACTTAAGTTTGAACGTATACAGGAACTGATTGGACATTGGAGTTGACTCCCCTTGCAACCAGGGGTTTTATTTTTATATTTGGGAATAAGTGCATGTATAGATGTTGAGCAACAAAATGTACAAACTTTGGCTAAGTCTATTATTTGCCTATAAAATAAGATTTCTCATAATTTTCCTTATTAATAGAATTCTGACTTCATTAACAGCCATGTGCTCAGCTATATGATTACATTTTGTCATCTCCCTTGCAATAAGGATAGGCAATGGATATACATGGGGATTGTTTAGAAGCCTATTGAGAAAGATATTTAAAGTGGCATTCTCATTTTAGAGGCTCACATTTTAACCTTAATATAGCCTTATCCTGGATTGTTGACTTAAATATAAAACATAAAACTATAAAGTGTTTTTAAGAAAAGCAAAAATATTCCCAGTATACAGCTAGGCAAAGAACTTTTAAATTTGAGGTAGAAAACATGATCCATAAAGGGAAAATTGATAAACTGGACTTCATCAATATAAAAATTTTTGCTCTGCTAAAATGAAATATAAGCAACACAGCACAAGAACATAGTTTCAAACCTCATATAGTATAAGACTAGTATCTACAATATATAAAGAGTTCTCAAAATACAAGTTTAAAAAAATTAAACAACCCAATTAGAAAATGAGAAAAGACATGAAGAGACATTTCACTGAAAGAATATACAGATGACAAATAAGCACTTGCAAAGATGGTTCACATCATTAGCCTTTGAAGAAATGCAAATTAAAACCACAATGAGCTATCGCTACACACCTATCAGAAAGGCTGAAAAAAATGCTGGTGAGGATGTGGAGAAACTGGATAACTCATACATTGCTGGTGGCAATTCAAAATGGTATAGCCACTGGGTTAAGAAACAGTTTGGCAGTTTCTTGAATAAATTAAATATGAAACTACCATGCAAATCATCATTTGCAGTCCTAGGCTTTTATCTTGTGATAAATATAATAAAACACAGCTCCTGGGTTTTCTCAGAACCAGCACAATAGCTAAATCCCCTAAGCTATTATAGAATTATGTGACAAACACCCTCCTCAGAAAGTCCCTACCAAGACACTAGACTCTGAAAAGTCAATTAAAAATAACACCCCATTTACATTTAACCCACCCCCATAAGACTAATAGATCCTTCCTCCATTTTGGAGAACTTAGCCAACTTCCTTCTTTTGGTTTAACACCTGCCTGCAAACTCCTCAGCCTTGAAGGTGCTTTCACTTTAATAAGTGATCAGTTTCCTTGCTGCAGCAATCTGGGTGTACTGAAGAAAATGCTGTAAACTGAAACTCAACTCTGATTTGTCTTTTGACAAGACCGGAGCTTCTACTGAGATATAGAACATGCCCCTCCAGGGGATTGTGGTTTCCAGCAAATGACCAGGTGAGGCTCCTTGATGGCTGTGACTCTGCAACCCCAAGGCAAGTTCTTCCTATGTGTAAACTCTGCAGCTTACATCAAGTTCAATATACTTTTGTTCAAGAATTTGGTTTAGGTGCCACTGTTTTATTTTTGTTTGTTTGTTTTTGTTTTAATTTAAAAAAAAATTTTTTTTTTTTTAATTTTGGCTCTTTGGTTTTGATTCTATCATCAAATCCTGCATTTGGTTTCATTTGACTGTCACTCCTGCTCCTCTTTTCCATTCTCCAATTTTCTTTTTAACTGCCTCTGTCAGAAGTATAAGGCTTGGGAATCCTCAAAGCCCCATAAACCTCACCTAACCTGAGTTTGCCAATTCTCTCACTGCAGTGTCAATGACTAGTATTGTTGTTACTCCCATCCCTAAAACTGGAATGAGCCTCCTTTTCTGATCATAGAGGAACTTATGGTTTGCTCCAGACACCAGTACAGCCCTTCCAGTACAGCCCTTCCACTCTCCCGGGGATACTGCTGAGGTCAGAAAAGTTTCTGAGTGGCTGTAGAAAGGCTCAGGGGCCAGAGACACAAGGTGCACAAGCAACATTTAATCTGTCTGCAGCCTAAGGGGCTCTTCTTACTCTAAATCTCCCTCTCTTCTGCTCAGTAAAACTCGTGCTTATATTTACTTGCTAAATCTACTATGAACCTTGCAACCTGTGATTTTGCTGTTCATTGGTAGATATGAAGAAAGTCAATTTGTACTTGCAGTTAACACTTTGGGGAACTTCTGATATGAACAAAATTGTTCTTTTGAGAGATTTCCTAGAAAACAAAAGAACTGAGGTCCAATGGGCAGCAATTCTTAGTGGTATGTGAGGCCTCCAAATGAAAGTCTGAATAAAAAATTGCTTTACTAAAATATTCTTGAGCCAAAGCTAATGAACAATTTGACAAACTTAAGTCATAAGAAACTAAACATGTTTCCTAGTAATCTTCCCTCTTTTTGTTCTACAATTACCTCCCTATACCCAGTTTTCCCTCACCACCTTATCCTTCTGATTTTTCTATTTCTACACCTCTGTCAACTTATCCCTTCTCTTCTCCTTGTCCAGACTCCCTACCTTTTCACAACAACTTTCCTAAAATACCAAACTGCCAGTTGGCTCTAAAGATGCATCCCTCCCATGAGCCAAGTATGCAGACAATTACAAAACTTAAACCCTAGATGCAAGCAGAATTTAGAACTATCAAAAAAGATTTCCCTAAACCCAAACAAAGCCAGTCAATATTCACGGAAACATTTACAATTCTTTTGGGTGCATATGATCCACAGTTGCTAGACCTATATCAGCTTGTACACATGTTGTTCAGATGCTAAATCCTGGCTGGCAAAAGCTGACTGGAGGGATATAAGCTCCCTCGCAGTTAGAAATAGAGTGAGCAAAATCTAAGCACCTTTAAAAAATATATATATATATATATATAAAAAATAACATTTATGTAAGCAAATGCACATATATGCATAAGTATTTATATATCATTTTACAAATATTGGTATGTACTGTGAAAAATTTTGATTTTTACCAACAATTTAAAAAAAAAACACTGGGGAATGAGCAATGGACTAAAGTAGACTTCTTATTATTCTATTATAGACTTATTATTATTCTAGCAATGGAAGAACTTTTATCATTGATATAAAGGCATTGGCCACTAGAGGCTCTGAGAGGAGGGGGAGAGAAGAACATGTGTAACATGGAGGCATTTTCAGAACATTGGAATTGTCCTGCATGACATTGCAATGATGGATACAAGCCATTACACATTTTGTCATAACCTAAAAAATTGTGTGGGACAGAGTATAAACTATAAAGTAAACTATAGTCCATGGTTAGTAGCAATGTTTCAATATGTGTTCCTCAATTGTAACAAATGTACCACACTAATAAAAGAGGCTGTTAATGGGGGAAAGTGTGGGAAGGGAGGGGAGTGGGGCATATGGGAATCCCCTACATATTTATGTAATCTAACGCTTCTTTAAAAAAAAAAAAATTTTTTTTTAAGCTGATTGGACTCACCTGAAAAAGTTCCAGCAACATCCCTTTTTCCACAAGAAGTATGAGTCAAATAAAGCCCCCCCCCCCCAAAAGGCAAAGCTTCTATTAAATTATATATCAGAACAAACAAAATCTTGAAAGTCTCATCCACAAATATTGGTGGGGAAGCTTTAGCCCTCATATTGAAAAGTAACCTTGACTTTGTTCAACCTGCAAGGAACACAATTCTCATAAAAATATAAAAATAGGGCAAGGATAGAAAGCCATTTTTTTTGTATAAACTAGTGAGTTTTGTATCTCTGTGTTTTGTCTTTCTGTGGTTTTGGGTCAGTTTGTCTGACTCATGGCTAAAAATTTTAAGCTATAAATCCTCTATGTCTGTAGGTATGTTTATATAAATATTATATGTATATGATATTTTCTTAGTTCTGTATGGCATTACCAAATTAAATTTTAAAATCCTTAAAAGTAGCTCTATTCAAAGTGTCTTAAAGATAAATAAGCATTTATATAAATCAAATACTCCAAAATCCCAGGAATTAAAAAAGAAAACTTGTAATATCTCCAATGTCAAGGTTAAATAAAAACAGCTTCTGGATTTTAAATGTTAAGTACAATACAAGGATAAAATTTTATTCTATTGGTTATGGTCTTCTTAAGTTTTTACAGGTTTAATGATCAATTAAGCTAGCATTATATCTACTAGATATTTAATATGATGTAAAATGTAAATTTATATTTAAATGGATTCATATATTACTGATTTTTTAAACATTATTTATGTTTTATAATATGTTAGCTTAAAGACAGTTTCCAAGAACTTTTTGGCAACTAAAATATTTAAGATATGCCGAAAGTGTTTTTGATAAGGAGAAGAGGTAATCTTGTCATAAAGTAAAACAACTGGTTGTTCAAGAGTGAAAAGGAAGAAAGAGTAAGACAAAACTTGAATGGATATGGAAACTTGTAGAAAGTTCACAGAAAGAAATTTTATTTGTAATGGTCAAAACTGGCTAGGATTTGACAGTTTTATAAGATTTTTAAAAAAGATTTTTTATATTAAACAGTGTATTAGTGCAAAAATGGAAATTGTTTTTATTTCTGTTAAAATGACAAAATTGTCGTGGATTATTGGTCTGTTCTTAGTAAGAGGTTGTAAAAGGTTTTTCTTAATCTGAGTAACCTGCCTAGAAGGCAAAGATTCTATGTCTTAGAATAATTTCTTGTGTCTTATATTAACTTTTTGCCTTTTATTGTTTAAAAGAACAATTATTCTCATTTTAAAAGAACTAGCTTTGAAAAAAATATATCATCACGTATGCTTCTCTCTGAAAAAATATTTTATTGTCACTTTGGTTATTAAAAAGCTGAGTATTGTTTTACAATAACCTGTAATCATATTTAACTAAGTGTTCAAACCTGACATCTTCAGTGATGTCAGCTACCCCCTTCTATGTAATATAAATATTTCCTTGTTATTGTATGTCTACTTTCTAGATGGATAAAAGATTTTCCTTGTCACAAAGCTATTGTTGTCACAGTAGCTAGAAAGCTATTACACTTTCTTTTCCCACCTAGGGAAACCCCACTATTCTCTCAAGTGATAGTGGCATCCATTTTGCTGGAACTATAATCATGGAATTTTGCAATGTCTTACCCATCAAACAAAAGCTTCGCTGACCTTACCATCTTCAATTATCAGGAACAGTAAAAGAAACAAGTGCTATCCTAAAATTCAACTTAGCTTCATGATCTGAATTATTCTCTCTACATCGGCCTAGAGGACTTCCCTTAGCCTTGATAGCCATAAGATCTATCAGGAAACCGCCAGCCATCTCCCT